>VXAX01007853.1:18273-34502 GCA_013399835.1 Leptocoma aspasia | reverse complement strand
TGGGATATTGATGGGGGTTTTTTCTCCCCCTCCAAAAAAGGCAGGAACAGCATTGGCTTTTTGTATTGAAGTCCTTGCTGACTTGATAGATGGAGAGTAATGAAAAAATAGTATAGCCACAATGGAGGAGCTGGGTATTTTTCTCATCAACAATCCATTATCAGTAAACTCAGTTTGATTGAAACCAAAGCACTAAATAAAACTTCTAATGCTGGGGGGTATTTCAGTTAATTGCTCATGGGTTTATCTATATCAACTCTTTAAAGTTCTCACAAAAACCAGGAGACTACTATTGGTTAAAAAGAAAGCTTTCAATGATCCAAAATAAGATTTCTTTTAATTAGAAAATTACAGAATTTCCAGGGTTTTTGAGATTTGGATTTTTTTTAATCACAGTGTGGAATCCTTCATTAAAATTTGATTTGGTACCAAATTATAGCAAAACTATAAATACTAAATAGTAGAAAATAAAAAGATGGCTTTCTTTGGAATCTGTATCTTGAAAAGTAATCTTAGTAGCGAAAATGGGTGTTGTAATATGGGGTTTTTTCCCCAAGACGTAAGTTCTTGCTAGGACTTAACAAATAAGACTGAAATTAACTTTTAAAAAAGGGAATGGATCAGGTGTGAACTGATAAAACTTACCACTTCTTTGACCTTGTAAACTTCCATCAGAATGCATGACACAGCAGGAAGTTTGCCTAGCAGCAGTAGGTTTGTATATCCTCTTATCTCCTTTACCAGCTCAAACCTAGGTTTTCACATCAATTACTGTTCATTTATTGAATGAAAAACATGCATTTTAATTATGTTAGTTGAAATGTTGGCTGTTGTGAAACCAAGTGCTTGGAATTGGTCCATTTTAGCCACGTGAATCAGCAGTACTGTTTCATAGTTTTTGCATTTTTTCATTTCAGCATTTCACACTGTGATCCTTGCCCAGCAGAAAACTTGACAGAGAAAGATTAAACGCTCCATCTAGTGGGCAAGAATTTTCTATTGAAAGGGGAAAAAAAGGGCTCTCATTTTCACTTGATTTTATGCACTAAGAAATACGGCTTTAGATTTTGTTTTATTAAGCTGCCATGTTGTTAATTCTTGCCTTCTGCAGAGCCATTATTTCATATGCAAAGCTGTGAAACATAGTATTATTCTGAGTCTTGAGCAAAAAGCAATATATGATACTGAGTGGGTTTATACAGCAGTACATTTAAAAAGTTCTTCCTCCCCACCCCCTTCAAGTTTCAATATGTAGTAACCAAAAGAAGGCAATTTGTGTGTCCGCAAATGTTTTAAAGTATTTAAGCTTCTTTCCTACTTAAAACTGACTGGAAACACTCATAGCTTGACCACAGCACTTAACACAATATTTTGGAAGTATTTTTACTCAGGGAACTCTACCCATGTGTTACCTCAGCATTAAATGACTTGTTTACCTGCAAACAGTGAAATCTGTGTTTTCTGGCAAGACACAGCCTCTGTGGCCTCAGGTGTGTCTTCCAAAGGCAAACACCAAAACTCATTCATCCTGGCATTTGTGTAGGAGCCTGCACAGTACTGTTGTGTGTCCAAAAGCATCCTGACAGAATCTAGCACCTTTATTTTAGGTACGCAATTGATATACTACAGTAGTACTGGGTTTTTTTTCTTTTCTCTTTGCTGGATTTCTTCACTGCATTGCAGTTATGCTCCCAGCTCCTGAACTTCAAATGGCAGGAATTTTCCATTTGCAGTAATGAAATTTGGGTATTACTCTCATTCCAACAAATTCAGCTAGCAGCTGAAACCTCCTCTTCAGTTCACTTCAAGCTAGTAACAAGCATAGGAGCAGGAATAAGTAGCAGCAAGCACAGATTTGGCAGAAGAGACACTGAGCTACATGTCCTGGCTTTTGTCCGCATGTCCTTCCTTTTAAAGCCTTAGAGCCTGGCAAGATCAGTTCCTCCTGTGCAGCTTCCAGCAAGGGGTCGACACTGTAACATGCATTGTAGTAATGCACTACACCCAAGTTTACTATACCCAGCGTTCATATCCAACACTGGAAAATGCATCTCCTGTGCATATCACAAAATAGAACTAATGTGTTTTGCACTCTTTTTTTGACCACAGAGAGATCTTCCTTTGCATTAGGTCACTTAATAGCAAACCCAGAGGATTTTTACTTTGGTATCAATGCACAATTTGGCAATTCTGATAGGTCACACAGACTTGCCAATCTTCCAGAACAATCTTCCCCAGATGCAGCTCTCGTTGTATCCTCCATGGAAATGTTTTTCTGAAGTGCTAGTGGGAAAAATAGTGTCATTTGGTTTGTTATACAAGCTAAAGCAAAGGATAGTATTAGAGTTCTTAATCTGAACCTTTCTATGAGCAAGGACTACCACAGAACTGAGTAGTTCTAGAGTGCCTTTGAGGAAGTTGATATGTCTGCAACATGCAAATGATGCTACCTCAAAAAGGGAAGATGCAAGAGCCTACATGGACGTGTGGGACTCCAGACAGCTCTTTACAATGCTGCTTATTATATCCAGAGCCCTGCCTACAGCTATCAGCACAAGCTGTAGGCATGCCTGAAGTCCCAAGTCAAGAGTCTGAAGTCGTCTTAGTTCTGGTTACAATACATTATATACTTTTCTTTACTGAGCATCTTGATACATAACAACCAATCAATACCTTTACTATTATCTATAGCCTATCCTAACTACTAACATTACAATATTCATGTTACTATTCTCCAATCACAAAAGGTTAGTATGTTACAGTTTAAGCTAGAAGTGTTTTTTCCGTTTTCTTGCAGTGGAAAATCCTGAGACCTTTTTTCTACTTATAACATCAGCATGTTTATTTACTTCTTGTATTTTTCTGCTTGGTAAAAACATCTTCTATTTGAGGGGTGCTCATCCTTTGCTTTAAGTCATAGAAACCTTTCTCAACTAACATACCCTTTGCCTTCTTAGTTACCCAGTAAAACTGGCTCAGCAGTTCCTTTGGACCTTTGTTATTCCTCTATATCAAAACTTGCTTCCATCTCTATTCCTTTCTCAGTTTCTACCTTCAAAAATCTTTCTGCCAAGCATAAGTATCTGTGAGAATTTCTTGTCAAACTTTCATCCATCCCAACAGGAAGAAATGAAAGGCAGAACTTAAACTGCATGGCTTGCTATTTGTTAGAGTAATGCCACTTGGTTTCTAATGTACACAAACACCTACCTCATATTCGCAAAAGAAGATCCAAGTCCCTTAATTCAAAGTTGTTAAATAATATCACTTTTAACTGCTGGCCTTTGCTCTAGAACTGTTCATGTTTTAAAAGATTATAGGCTTATTGCTGAGCTAAAGCAAATCCCAAGTTTGGAACTACAGTAAGATCCTCTTTGTTTTACTTTAAATACCTTTTCTAGCACTAGTACTTGAACTGATCCTAATGAAATACAAATTTCCAGATGTGAAACTCTGAGGATTATCTGACAAACTGCTTTTGTAATAATCTCCTCTAAACTCAAACTGTTAATTTGGGGATTAATTTATTGCTTATTCAGGTCATTAAAAAAAACTCATAGAAGCCTTCTAACTAGGTAATGTTTATCTGGGTTCAATTTATTAAGCTACTTTTTTGTTCTTTGTGGGAGCAGTGGTCTTTCACAACAAATGCACTGATGTCCTTTTACTGCTGTAGAGAACCACTCAGTCTCTTCCTTACTTTTCACAGCTAACCAGGTGCTAAAGTTTGGAACACTCGTCAGCACTTCCAACACCTATGACAACACCGGGATTGTGACCATCGAGACGGACAAACCTTTGCTGTGGACAATGGCTATCAAGAGATAAGATCAGCTACAGCTGCCTTTTCCGATCTGACACGACTCAAATTACTACAAAATTTCACTGAATTAAGACAGTAAAGCTGTTGCAAGATACAAGCAGGCACTGATTATCTGTAATGAATAAAAAACAAGTCTTAAATAAAAGTCATTTGAGATTGCATCAAAATTATTTGCAGTAATAGAGTACTTCATTCTGGTAAATCAAACTACTTAATCAGAAGATGCATGAGCAGCCACTCAGTACAACTGCAAACCAGAATGAATATAAAGAAACTGCTGCTGCTTATCTGGTTAGTTCAGGCTACTTTTACAAAGTATTTTAGTCCAATATAACTCTTTTTCCCCTCCTGCCAAAAGGAAATACGGTACTCAGTTGCACATAGTATAAGTGTATTACAAGGTGATAGCACCAAGATTAACTAGTCATTTTTCTGTCCTGGTTTGTAACATATGTAGGTGCTGGTGAATATTTCTCAAGAATAATAATTGAGCTTTTCTGCCTAGGAAGCAAGTTAGTGTACTGAAGAAGCTTCAGTTTTGCTGTAACACCAGTATCAGATGTCCCAGTATTAAGTGCTTTTAAAGTTTGTAAAAGAAGTACTATTGTACCTTCTGGAAATACCAAATGCTTACAGTAAGATTTTTGAAGTGAATTAAAGGTCTTAATCTCAATCTGAGGAGGAAGAGCATTGCATCTACCAGAGTTTTTGTAGGCTTAGTTCTTAAAATCAAAATATACAATCATTTAAAATAATGGAAACTTCCAGGGGCCAATACGATTCTATGCACAGAACAGGATCCAAAATGAGTGTATATCCTATCCAACAGTGTGAGCAAGTTGTGGATTTGCTGAAGGACTGCTTAATGTCTCTGACAACTGAACTATCCTCAAATGGTACATCTCAGTAATTGATTCTGTTTGGGTTTTTTAATTATGCCATCAGAATAATGACTAGCAATGCAATTTCTTTGTTTGACAAAAGGTTTTTTCCTGTCAAGTACATACTATAACCTAGCATGACTTCCAAATGCAGAAAGGAATTAGTGATAATTATGGTGATTCCAGAAATTAGTGACAGGAATTCCCATACACTTTTACACCACCACTTCAAAGGATACAGAGTGGCTGTTTTCTTGCAATCTGCATTTGCTGGAACAATGCTGTTCCAAAGCTTAATTTACTGCTTTGTAAACAGCTCCTGAAGAAAGGTCATACAGCTGTCTCCCTTGGAAGCTTTCAGTATTTGACTGGAGAAAACCTTAGGCAACCTCATGCAACACTGACCCAGCTTCAAGCAGGACATTGGACTAGAGAACCTTCCAAGCTTCCTTCCTACTTGAATGATTCTACTATGGTTAAAAGAAGTAACAAAACAAGTAAAATACACAACTACTATTACAAAAAAAAAAAAAAAGAGCCTGTAGACAGGTATGATCACATACACTTTAAAAAAGAAATAAGATGACAAAAATGTTTGAAAACCCAAACTGAGCTTGTTTAATATAAAACAAATGAAAGCTGTGAAATCATTGCAGCAGGTGTCACAACTGTCTTCTTCGTGATGAATATTCAGCCACCTCTGTTGAGAGAACAAAGTAATCAGTTTCAACTAATGAAGTGTGATCAAGTGATCCCACCTGAAGTCTTACTTATCCTCCCACCACTGCCTTGTTAGGACAACCATTACAGCTTATTTCCCATTTTCAAACACTCCTTGCCTAGATGACCACTCTTACAGGTATAAGGAAGTCACACATCGTAGACACGGAATGGTCTTTAACCTCTTCCAGTGCTGGAGAGGGGATCACATCAGCTCTGGAGAATATGAAGAGTTTTAACTGGTACTGTTAATATGTCAGCACCATGATGCCAGTCAACTTGAAGTTCTAATTTTTCATGATGTAACATTCATTCCAATAGGGATTTTACAGGATGCAGTTACACATAAAATGTTTCAAATTTATCTAGCACTCAGTAAATTAAACAAGACCAACTTTGTTCTGTGCCCCCTCATCCTACAGCATACCCACTCAGTTTCCTTTACCTTACCATCCATCCATTTACTCTGGATACCCAAATTATAAACTGGAAACAGTAAGAGTATATAAGATTCAAATCAGGTAAATGTTCTATGGTCAAACATACACTGAGGAACTGGAAATCAAAATACCTGACATTCAGGTTTGAAGCAGAATACTCAGAAAAAACCTTAAGAACTGTGGATCTAATACTTCGCAGCATGCTGAATTAACATAAAGTTCATTAGCATGGTTCATAAAGTCCTTTGAATTGAGTAATACTTGTCATATTACACTAACACATGAAATGCACAGACACTAAAACATGGGTCCCATAGGGCTCACTAACGTCTGTTTAAAACTGAACAAGTAAAAATTTAGTGAAATTGAATGCCATATTCACTTACACAATTATATTGTTGATCGGGATATGGATCAATTTGACAAAGAAACCAATAAATCCCATTATCGCAAAGCCTATTGCTGTTGCCATGGCAATCTTCTGGAACTCTGCAAAAAACCAAAAAAAAATTTGTCACAAAGTCTCATGTATGGCATACAGACGTGCACTGCAGTGACCAGAGGAGAGATCTCTCTCTTTACAGAACTGTGTTAACACTGGAAATACTTCAAAATCTGCACAGATGCTGAGAAACAAATCCACTTTTTTAGAAGACAAATGAGATTTTCAAAGAGAAGATGCAGATTTCCAGGAAGAATAGCCGATCACAATCTTTTTTAAACAAGCAGAAGCATGAATACCCACAATGACAATTCATAGAACATTTATCCCATTATGTTTCCTTTACATCCCTACAAGCCCTGAAAGTAATCTCCAATACAGCACCAAAAATGGAAAATCTCTATTTATGTCTGTCACAGGAGGTCAGCAATGTAAGACCCTGCAAAAATCGAGTACTTGGGATATTTTCAATTACTTTAGGACAGCAAACATGAAGTTGACTAAGAAGGTCAACATGCCCTTAGAAACCTGTCAGTCTGACAAGGAATGAAGTTCCTTACGGATCTCAATAGCAATCTTAAGTCACAGACCTGTTCACCCTGAGCACGTGAATAAAGCACTGTAACTTTCAGTAAGGAGGACGAGTTGTTTTAGTTATAGCTTCCCTCCAGGGCCTCTCTAATCCAAAACCTCTTCCATACTCCCAGCAACGAAATTGTTCCTGTCCCAGTCAGGCAATGACTGACAACTGTGGAGCACTGAATTTCAGCTACTTAACCTCTCTACTAAGGTGAATTTTAGTACCACTCACATGCCTATGTACGTACCAGAAATGAACATGCTCAAGTTTATTATAGCTACAACCTTAAACACATTGACATTTAGACAACTAAAGCTCAAGTTTAGATCTCATATTGGCAGCTGAGAAACATCCACAGCAAACAAATCAACAGAAATGACATATGGAAAGATGCGTGCTAAGATATAAGATGAAATAAAGATTGTGTTCTGGTTTACTGTGTGCTTTACCTTTCCTGTCAGGCTTGGTGCATCTCTTAACAAGTCGTATGGAATCTTTTACAAACTGACGGCTGGGTTCCACAAATTGCATTACCTGATCCATGATTACCTGCAAAGACAGACACATTTAGCACAGATGGTTCCACTGAAATATGATGATATACACTGAAAACCAGAATTTTTAAATTACATTTGTAGCAGTTACCTACAAAATTTGTTAAAAGGCTTAAGATAGCCTGAAGTGTCATATTCCAACCTAAAATATTTCCAGTTTGCAAGAAATGAAGACACTGTTTCAGTAAATAAACATGAGAGCCTATTTCTGATTGCAAAAGAAAAAAATACGGAAAATTGTGCCTTTCAGCTCAGAAGAGGAAAACAGCTCCATCACAGTTTAGCTTTCAGTTTATGTCCTAGGACGTGTTTCTGAGAACACCACCAAAGGCGTCGAAACAGACAAAAGTCGCCGTTTTGAGGAAACCCCCACGCCAAAAGCTGCCGGGGGTTGGTGAGCACGGAGAGAGAATGCTGTGGCCGAGCCTTATTCTCACAGCAGGCGTGTGCCGGCATTGCAACGGCAAGCAGGACACCCACCGGAGGGATTTGTTCCCACTAATCCATACGGAACCCCTGGGAGCAGGCTCCCGGGAAGACGCCGACCCCTCTCGCGTCCCCAGCGACCCCCTTTCCCCTCGCTCCGGCCGAGGCCCGCCTGCCTGCCACAGTCCCTGCAATCCCCATCCCCGGCGCCATCCCACTCCCCGTTGCGCAGCCCCCCTGATCCTCGTCTCCCGGGGCCGGGGAACACTTAGGCCCCCAAAACAGCCCTCACCGTCGGCAGAGGGACACGTCGCACAAAGCGGCGGAGCGCGTGACGTCACCACGGCGGGCGGGGCGGGCTTTGGGTAGAAAAGGAAGGGTTTTGAGGGCGGGGTTTCACTTGGATTTTTCTTCCCTTCCGGTTTCCGCTCCCTGTCGCTCCTCCCGCTCGTCTGCGGGGCCCGGGTACAGCCGTGGGGGCCAATCCGCTCCGGCAGCGCCTCTGCGGCCACTGGCAGCGCGTTTGCTTTCCGTGCTCTTGGAGTCTTGAGATCCGAGAGAGTCCTAGCGGGAAATAAAGGGAAGAAGGTGCCACTATTCTCCCAGGCAAACATGGACANCGTTCCAATAGCTAATCTATCCTTCTATCCATCCAAATGGAAGGGAGCTGGTGGAGTCACTGTCCCTGGAGGTGTTTAAGGAAAGAGTGGACGTGGCGCTCAATGCTATGGTCTAGTTATCAAGGTGGTGTTAGAGCGTAGGTTGAACTCGATGATCTCAGAGGTCTTTTCCAACCGAATTGATTCTCTGAATATGCCTGTAACAAATGTTCTTCGGTGAAGGGATGGCCAAAAAAAAAAAAAAACCAGAAAAAAAAACCCCACAAAAAACCAACCAAGCAAAAAAAACCCAGTGTAAAACTTGTTCAGGCTGTGATTGCCCGTGAGCCAGAGATCTATTGGTTTTTGGGAATGCGGGAGTCATTGTGAACTGAGTTCATCACCTTTAAAAACACAGGATTTTTCTTGTGTAGAGAAGTGCAGTGCTCAAAGGTGGGAAAGCTCCATACATTTCAGCACCACAGGTAGTGTAGGACACTTCCTTGCACGAGGGAGAAAAGAGTTTGTCACTGCCTAAAAGGAGATCTTCCGTGCTGCTTCATCTTGTGACAGATAAAGGAAGAACAAAGACAAAATGGTTTTACTTTTTTATCCTTATTTTGCTTTTGATGTTACTGATTTTTTTCTAGAGCTCTGTTCCTAGTTGACTCCACCTTTGAGTTTATATTAAGTATCCAAAGCTTATTAATTATTCATCAGACTTTGGGGCCTCTGCAGCCAGTTTAGCAAATGCTTTGCTGATCTCAACTCCCTGTTGCATCTAAGTGTGCACAAAATATTTTCTGGGCTTAAAATTTTGATGACAGCAAAAAATTTTCATTACAGGGAAAGTACCATCACATCACAGTATGGAATTGCTGGTCATTCCATCGGTTTTTTGGCAGCCACCTTCTTTGTCTCTGGCCACAGGGCAAGTCCCTCAGTATTACTGACCTTCCAGAGATGAGCTCTCTAGTTGGCATTGGAGGGTTATTGGCTTGAGGTCCTCTACAGGTTTTCTCCAAAAGTCCGCCTTTGGATAGGATTTTGCTTTGAATAAAAATTGATGCAGCACTGTTTCTCAGATGGGGCCGTAATTTTGGTGGCCAAATTCTGCTGTGTCACTCTCACTTTTCAGCCTTCTGATGTTTTCATTCTTGTGATGGAGTTTTTCACGCTGTTTTTTGTAAACATGCACATGTTTTTCTAACTGTCTTTTTGTTTTTCATTCCTTCTCCTGGGAGGAGAAAGGTTTGATAGACTTTGTCATTGACCATTGTTGGAGAGGTGGTAGCTTCACCTTCCAATCGATGGTCGTTTCCAAAACCCTATATAATGAGAAAACCAAAATAAAGTTTCTCTCTTCTTTGCCTTCTCTCGGATGTGGCTGCGTTTGTCTCTGCGTTTCGTGTTGCTCGATAGAGTGACACTGCTGGACTTCTTCCATTGCTGCACCACCAAAGAAAGATTAGAGTGTCAGTCAGGCCTCCCACAGCAGATACGTGTATAATTTGGCTGTTGTTTTTGAGGCCAGTCTGCAGTCTGCCAGGATGGAAGGGAGAGGAAGATCCCTAAAGAAAGCAGCAAAGGGCCTGATAGCCACAGTGCACAGTGTGTGATGGGGCAGAGTAGATTGCTGAACCTTTGAATGAGAATCCATATGTAGAGGCATTTTGGTGGGCTTTGTCTTATTTGGGTTTTTTCCCTTCAGTATCACAACCAGAGACGTTATCAATAGACGAAACTCACATTTCCAGCTGTGCTGCCTGAGGAGCCTTGCTGTGAACCATCCCCACAGTGGATGTAACCAAAAGGCACTGACTGGGAAAAAAATTAACCTGAAAAAAGAAGACGTGTATGAAACAATTCATGAGACAGATTTCTGGTTGGATTAGATTTTTATTTTAAAAAGCATTTGCTGAAATAAAGCTTTGTTCCCCGAGAATTTTCTATTTTAAACTGTTTTTCCTGGGGAGAAATGTTCTGGAGAAACATCTTGCATGTCTTAACAATGTGGCTCTGCCATAAGTTTGTACTATGGGTTCTCTAGGGTGGGGTAAAAGGTATCCATTGTCCTGTCTCAGCTTCTTTCACTCTGCCACGATAAGCTCTTGTCTTTGCCTGCCAGGTTGCAAGTTTGGGCTTCAGAAGCTTAGGAGAGAGGCAGAGTCCTGATTTGTGCACAGAAAGCATTTGCTGTTCTCCTCACAGGATTTTCCATCATTTATAGGTTTTTAGTGTACTTGAATTAATACATGGTTATTTAGACTGGGTCTTCATGGCAACTATGTTACTGTTTTATGTATATTTACAAAGAGCCATCTGCACTTACTAGGAGAGGTTTACTAGGGAAAGGTTTACGTCTCCTTGGCATGTGTAATTTTTTTTTCATTGAAAGCTATACTGCTACTACGGTGTTTTGTTTCTACTTCTTCATGGCTTTTGCAAGGTTTTGGAAGAAAGTGGTGTGCTTGCATAGGTGAATTTTTATGGCAGCTTTTCAAGTCTGCTTTTATGAGCAGTACATAACCATTCCCTCAACAGTAAGAAAGACCATTGTTATCCTATGCAGTATGTGCTATTGCTGATTTGCTTGTGAAT
The DNA here is from genome assembly GCA_013399835.1 of Leptocoma aspasia. Lineage (NCBI taxonomy): Eukaryota > Metazoa > Chordata > Aves > Passeriformes > Nectariniidae > Leptocoma > Leptocoma aspasia. The sequence continues at coordinate 23,436 of VXAX01007853.1, read as the reverse complement.
ATTGCATAAACTGGAGCCACATTCAGGGGGAGGTGGGGGGAAGAAGCTTTTTCATCTTCTTTATGCTCCAAGGATGAGAGACTTCTTTTGATGACAGTTTCACTTTGCATATTTGCACTTTTTGGTTTGTAGTTTGTTCTTGTCCTTTTGAGGACATGCAGGATAAATATCTGCTTTTAACTATTGGCACATTAGACTGTTAAGTCTATGACATCCATCCCCCTGGATCTGGACACTTATGGACAGTGTGATCAGCCTCCTCTTTAGCCTTTCCCATTCCGTGCTGCCTGCCTGCTACAGCACAGATCCCACTGCAGCCTGCAGAACATGGTGGGATGGCAGGAGCCAGAGAGCTGCCAGCAGCTGCAGCAAACATAATTTTGGGATCAGCAAAGAGGAGAAAAGACATAGACTTCAGTATGAGAGGCAGCTCAGCCTCTGTATGGTGGGATGGTACATGTGTGATCCCCAAGTCGTTGTGGGAAGGACAGAACAGTAGCTCTGTCTGAACAGGTCTCCAAGCTTCTCTGTTTCCCTGGGGTATAACCCCATTTTCCTTACCCTGACTCTCCTCCAGCCCCAGGGAGGTCCTGCTCAGATTCCCATGAGGCTGGTGCTGCCTGGCCTCAGCAGCAGCTTGATGGCAGGGACAGGTCTGGGATGCAGAGTGGAGAGACCTGCCAGTCTGGTTCTCTTGTTTGAAGGATTACTCCCCATGTGCTAGAAGAAAGTACTTGTAGTGGTCTTGGCAGGTTTCCTGTGGCTGCACAAAAAGTGATACTTTGGGATATGAAGTCTTGCTGAGCTATCTCCTTCCCATCCCAACCTATTCCATGATGGACAGCAGGAGCTGAACTGCTCCCCTGTAGGAAGAGCCTACAAGGGGATGAGTGTGTGGGGCAGGACGCACAGCCAGTGCTGTGCCCAGGATCTCTTAAGCCTGCCTTGTGGCAGGCCATAAGGCATTTGAACAGGAGGAGGCAAGGCAAAATATTGGCTTCTTCCCCAGGGGAATTTTTTGGGAGGCATGGACTGTTTGAGCAAGAGTAGCATTTGAGGAAAATTTGACTTTCCTTTATGAATTTACGGGGCAACTGGTTATCCTGAGTGACAGCAAAAGCGAAGTAAAAGACTAAGAAAACTGGGAAGGTGGCCGCTTGTGGACTCATGTATGCAAGGAATGTGGGTTACTGTGGCCAGTGGCATCTGATTGTGCTCTAGCTCAGAAAACAGCAGAGAGCAAAGATCACACAGTAGCAGAGATCTCTCAGCAGAGAGCCCAAACAAGGGAATAATGTAGAGAAGGAAGAAAGAGAGGAGAAAGCAAGGTGGTGATGTAGGAAAGGTTAAGGGACATCCTTGTTGAACAGTGCTGCGGGGAGCTGCCTTCTCAGATTTTCAGAGGCAGCAGCATAGTAGCCCCATTGACCGAAGTCATGCTTGACAGTCAGTGTTGTTGGATTACTAAATAACTATAACATTCAGTTTTCAGAAATTGCAAAGATATATGCGACCTTTTAATTTTTAATTCCACATTATCATAAATGTGTTTGATTAATTTGTATCTTGAAAAGCCATTGGAATATCTTTGTGCTTCTGACATTAAAAATTAATTTTAGCTTTTCATTCCCCTAAACAATCCAGAGACTCTGTTTGGACTTGATGAGCTTATCTGCATGATCTATGATAGGAAGAAAGATTAATTTCCTCTTTAGAATCTCTACAGATGCAGGGGAAGAACATAAATGGGGAATTAATGTTAAGAAGAAAATGGTAGCTCAGATTTGGGGCGCAGGAGAAAATGATGGAGTGCTTGTGGTCCATGTCTTGGGGTTTAGCCTCAATAATTATAGAAATGCCACTAGATCAGACTTAATTGCTGTGGTTGTGAAAGGGAATGTCTCTAGTCTGAAGCAGCCAACAAGCCCCAACTTTTGATTTGTGCTGCATTTATTCAATGGAGATGAAATGTGGGATGAGGGAGAAGTGCTGTTAAAATAGTTTTTTCACGGTATTGGATTTATTGTATATCATTTTAAAGATGACCTTTTTAAAAAAGCCTGTGTTCCATTTTATTTGTAAGAGAGCACTTGGGAGATTTGCGTCCATATAATGATAGACAAAAGAGAAGAGAAACAAGGGCAGTATACTAAAATGACATTGCTAAATGATACTTCAGACTAAAAAACTGTCTGAACGTTTCTACCTAGCAAAAGAATTATGGGGAAGTTAACAGAGGAATAATTATTCCTCCATCAGCTGTTCAGGTCAGAGAGATAAAGAAAAATCAAATGCTTACTACTTTCTCTGATGCAGTGCTTGTAAAGGTTCGTTTTGTCTTGCTCTGATAATTAGCAGCTGATGATACAGGCCTTGTCCTTTACTTTGTAATTTCCACATGAAGATTTTTGTGTATATTAACAAATAAATCACTGAATCCTTCTTAAAAAAATGCTAGTAGTGGTTGTGGAAATACTAATTAGCACTTCAGATTAAAAAAGAAAAGAGGCAGCAAATTAAAATTGGGAATACTCTTAACCTTAAGATGATTTTCATGACAAAGTCTTGTTATACTTTGTTTTGGCAAATCTGCACTTAGTTCATGAAGCATGGCCCATGCTCCTTTTTGGGACATGGAGTAAACTAAACCTTTCCCTTCTATGATGTTCCAACACACCTTCTACTCCATTAGTGGCTCAGGATGTCTGTTCCATTCCATGTAGCAGGATCATGACCCGTGATTGAGGTTGGCTGAGCTGGACTCCAGTTCCACTGTCATTATATGTATTTTGGTACAAAAGCTGTTTCATAACATGTTGTGCCTACTAAGGTCCAGGACCCAGCTGGCTAAGAGTGTGGGCCAGAATGCTGTCTTTTTCTTGAGAGGTAAAAGGTGTTTCTTCAGCTTTTTCCTGCTCTAAAACTTTAAAAATTTGAGAGAAGTTGAGAGACACTGCTTTATAAGGGTGAGAGCCATTTGAGGGGTAGGGAAAATTGAGCAGCTGAAAGGATGGAGCTGGACAGGCAGAAAAAACCTTCCTACCACTGAAAAGCAAAATAACTTCTTGCCCCTAGTTTTTTAACTTTTTTCCCTCCTAGCTGATTTATATAGAGTTGGTTGCCTGCTTGTCTTTTGCTCATACCTTCAGATTAACTAGAACATTTCCCTTTGGCTCAGGTTAAGCTTTTGTGATACTGCTGAGGTCTCCTGAATTTTGCCAAGTGTCTGTGCTAAAGCAGACATGTCACTGATTTGTACAGGAGCTGTGTGCTTCAAGCACGCTGGCGGCATATGCTTTCTCAAAGGCCACCTTGGAAACATACTCTAAATATGTAATAACTTGAGTGTAAAAAAATCCAGGGTAGTTTGGGTAAGTCAGAATTGAAAATCAGCTTTGGAAGTTTTTACAGGGATGGGAATCATTCTTGAACTTCAAAAAGCTAGACCTGCAAAGTTTCTTTTATCTTGTTTATGTACTTTTCACTACTCTTTTGAAGATATTTTTAAATGCTTCCCCTTTCCTCCTTTCTGCCCTCACAAATCTTTACTCTCTATGTTAGAAACTTAAATGGAAACTTAAGACGTGCTCTTCAGCAAGTCAGAGACAGTGTCTCGAAACTGCAGACAGTTCAGCGTTAAAGGTGACGAGAACTGAAAGGGGTGGTCACTAGAGATCATGCACTCAACCAGTCACTAGAGATCATGCATCAACCAGTGACCAAGCAGTTTTGCTTGGTCACTGGTTGAGTGCATGATCTTCCTCACACACAAGTGCAAGTGAGAACACGACAAAGCGGCTTTTCACAGCATGAAGAAGCTGCAGGCTTTCCTTGCTATTGTCTGAATCTTCAGCATTCTCAGTAAGATTTGTTTTGTTCTGCAGACAGAATAATAAGGTTCTGTCGATTATTCTGCTTCTTTATCTCACGAGTAATGCTCCAACTCTGTACTGGTGAAAAGGATTTGGGGAATCACCTGTTCAAGTGGTACAAATATATCCAGAAGTTTTTCAACACAAAATTGCCAATGTTCCCGAGTCCTGTCAGTAACTGCTGCAACTGGAGCAGGCAATGAAGTGTTTGTAAATCTAATTTCTCTCATTTCCTTTCCTAGTAGGATAAAAATCAATTACTTCCATTATTGCTGAAAAGATAGAATCCTGCAAGGTGTGTTGGTTTAAAAAATAAATACCTGAAGATCTAGCACTTTCTGCTGGCTTTATTACCCAGGTGTCACTTCCATTTAATCATGAACTTAGTATTGCAGAACTGTTCAAAATGTTGCAATAATCAGATATAGGAAGTTTCAAAAGTGGGTTCTGCTAACATCATGGTAAATTTGTGTCTGTTTGCCTGAACCAGTCCAAGTGCTTGGTTTAATAACGAAGTGGAAACATTTCAATGGCAGCATCTCTGCAATTTTGGCAGCAGGTGACAGACCCAGGCAAGGTTAATTAGCACCTTTTTCAAATTGTTAGCTATATTAGTCAAGTATTAAACAGCCTTTCCCAAATGATAACTGCAAATTTTAACCTTGCATCTGTCTTTATGTGTGGACACGCTGCTATACTGGTAATGCTATTTACTGAATTGTTTATCTTCTAGCAAATTCATGAATACATAATACATACATAATCTGAATGACATCTGGGTTACCTTTATAAATTCATTTGTAAAGCACCTGTGGTAAATGAGTATTGAATAGTTGACTCTCACAATTAGAGGGTAAATACTATGTAAGAGAAGTTTTATAGATGTTTCCTTTTCCTTTACTTTTGTTCCTGCAGATTGGCTGGGAAGCTGGGGCATTAGGGAGAGTTAACTCATTACTACGGCAACACTTGACCTCCAATCAAGACCTCAGGAAGTGATCTCCATCACTGGACAGCAAAGAAGGAGTCGATAGACAGAACTTGGGAAGAGGCAAAAGGGTTAAAAGGGCAGAACATCCATTTTGAAGTCGAGCACATGGTGTGGAATACCTTGCTCCCGGTATCGTGTTTCATTGTCTTTATTCAGTCTTCTGTTATAATTTTTGATAAAGTTTTTAATAAACCTTTTTAAAATTTAAAAAGTGATGTTTCTTTCTCACAATTTGGGCGCTCTGTCTGGGATCTATGCCTCGCCCTGATTGTTCTGGGAGTTTTCAAGGGAGGGGCGCCC
>VXAX01007853.1:982-11597 GCA_013399835.1 Leptocoma aspasia | reverse complement strand
GCAGCAGCAGCAGGAGCGGCGGCAGCGGCAGCGGCAGCACCCCCTATTCCCAATAAAGAGCTATCACTTAATAAAGGCATTTTTAAAGGAGCAGAAGATCTCCTTGCCCAAATTTTATTCATAACAGTACTATCTTCCTTCTCCGTCTTTCGGGAGAGGGCTGTCTCTTGCTTTCTATATGGGAGGCCAAATTAGTCTGGAAAAACATACAGTTCTATCCGTTTGGAAGTCAATGATTATACACTGGAAATTAGGTATTTCTGAGGATATCCCATGTGAGCTTTTCGCATATGCTAGATCTCATGATTTCCCAGGCTCGGATGATATCGCTTCACTTTGTTGCAGCCCCCCGGGATCTCAGCGAGGAGGGGCGTGGCCCACAGACCCGATCCGGGGCTGGGCAGACCCGTTCCGGGAGCGGATGGCCCCCCTCCCCAGGGTCAGGTGGACCCTTGGAGGATTCGGGGACCCCTCACAGAACCCCTCTGTCACCTGGGGATTTTATTTTGGGGGGATCTCCCCAATCTCCTACGTTCTTACCGGTGGCGGGTGTTATGAATAGAATTCTATAGTTTAAAGAGTTTCCCTCAGTTGTTACAAACCGAGTTCCCCAAGTTAAAATCCTTCCGGTTGTTACCCCCAGTTACCTCATTGTACACAGTTTTCTCATTAAGAACCTGTTATAGTTGATAATGTATCCACAGATTGTTATCACCCNAGCCCCCCCCTTCAAGGCTGAAATCTCTTTAATAAAGGCCTGATATTGAGACACAAGGTCTCTTGGCCCATTTATGCTAGCGGGTGGTTCCTCCCCGGTGGGGACATGTGTTACGCTGTTTGCGTGGATGGCCCCACCCCTCCCCCCAGTCCCCGCGGCAGGGCCACGTTTTCCAGTGCCTTTCATATCTCCACCTAGGCGTTCGGGGTCCTGGCCATGCGGCGCCACGGTGTCGCCCCCGCACTCGCCCCCCCGCCCCCCGTCAGGGACCTGGGCGGGGTCGGTTCCCCCTGCGGCTTCTGCTGAGGCTGCGCGTTTGGTTGCCTTCGCTCCAACGTCATCAGCAGCGCCAGCGCCTGCGCGGACGCGTGCCCGGAGCCCCCCCGATCGCAGCGGTTCTCCTGCGCATGCACGCCGGACGGAGCCGCGGCCACGTCTTTTGCCGAGTTTTTCGCTGGTCCCCTTCGCGGCGCAGGAGGAGTTTTCTCCCCCCCACTTCCCCTGCGAGCGGCGGCTCGGTGGATTTGATTTCTTTTGTAGTACCGCAGAATGCCCCGGCAGAGGTGGTCCCGCCTTCTCCGAGACCGACTTCGGCATCCCGCGCCACGCGCTCCCAGTCCGGGGCCGCTTCTTCGACTGCAGTTCCCGTTGCTGAGCAACTGGCTCTCGGGTCGTGGCGGTCGCTCCGCTTTCCCACAGAGGTGGACTGTGATACTGGTGATCGGTTCCACACTGCACCCCATCAAGGCTCCTGTGTCGCTTCAGACCGACAGGAACGGCAGCAGCAGGAGCGGCAGCGGCGAATGTCTGCGGGTGATCCTTTAACATCTCACTCTACACAACATAGTAGTAAGACAGACAGTCACCCTAGACAGGACTGTAAATCTCCCCCAAGAAGGGACATTAAAACCTTCCCCACTCTGAAGGCAGTTCCTAATTCAGGTCAACATGACAGATATGAGGTCATATCCTGGCAGATAGTTCAAGATTTGAAGGAACAAGTAGGGAGATATGGACGGGGGTCTCACCAGGTTATGCACACGCTCAGATTTCTTGATTCACGGCTACTTAAGGACATAGGTCGGGCATTTTTTCGACCTATGCAATTTGAGATGTTCAAACATAAATGGAGACAACTAGCTTATCTGGTAGCTGACACAAATACGCAATTGCCCACCCAGGATCCCAGAGCCCGTGTAAGTGCTGATGCTCTTATGGGGGAATCACCATTTGATAATCCGGAATTACAAGCTACCTGGCATTCTGCTGTTTTGCAGCAGGCTCAAAGACTACGGCTCAGAGCCGTACTGAAAACAATTGAATTGGCTGCTCCTAAGGAATCGTATACCTGCATCAGGTGAGGTCCAAAAGAACCTTTTCTGTCGTTTGTTGAAAGGCTCGGAGAGGCCATGGAGATGCGGGTATTGGATGATAACCTGAAGTATCATTTCTGTAAGCAGTTGGCCAGAGATAATGCCAATCCCGACTGCCAGAAGATCATAAATGCTCTTCCTGGTGATCCGGCACTGGCTGACATGGTCGATGCCTGTGCTAAGGCGGTTCCTGTTGACCCTAAGGCATCTGCTTTAGCAGCAGTTTTCCAGCCAGGCCAATTGTGGCCTGGCAGTGGAAAGCAAAGGAAGGGAAAAAGAAAGAATACACAACTGCAGCAGCCACTGCAGCAACAAGGGAAAGGTTTCTTGTGTTCTAGGTGCTTGAAACTGGGTCACTATACAGAACAATGTAAATCCAGGTTTCATGCCAATGGCCAATCCCTGTCAGGTCGGGGAAACTCCAGATGCAGCGCTCAGGGGAATTGCACAATGACACAAATGCCCCAGAATGTGACACTGGCTCAGGTGTGTCCGGTTCCGATGGCGACAACAGCATCTCTGCCGAACTGGCTGTACGCACCTTGAGAATGGCTGTCTTGGATACCAGTGGAGTGTACAAGCTTCCCGTGGATGCATTTGGACCTCTGGGTGAGGGTTGAGGTGCGCTCCTTGTGGGACGGTCAGATGCCGCCCCTCCGGGTACGTTTGTGCTCCCCACTGTCGTTGATCCTGATTATGTGGGTCAGCTTTTGGTTTTTACTTCCTCTCCACCTACCACTGTTCCATCAGAAACATGTATCGCTAAACTCCTGCTTTTTCAGTCATCTGTACCTAGGGATGTGCAGCAGACTCGTGCAGGCGATCGCTCCGAATCCTCGAGATCATCACAAGCATTCTGGTCTGTGAATATTTCTGCTGAACGACCACAGATGACCTGTACAGTGTCTCTCTCCAGTGTCCAGCTGTCTCAGATTCGAATTCAAGGCATGATCGACACCGGGGCTGACGTGATGATCATCTCTTCCTCTGCGTGGCCTCCCTCGTGGCCTTTGGACTCTCTAGGTCTGGCCGTGGTAGGGTTGGGGCGGGTCGTATGCAGACTTTTCAGAGTACAAGGGCTGTGTTGATCAAAAATGCAGAAGGGCAAACTGCTATAGTTTGACCCTATGTCAGCACAGCTCCGGCCACTCTCTGGGGATGGGACATTTTGACAGCTTGGGGAGTCCAGATTGGAACAGATGTTTGATTTTTCTGTATCGATGATAAGTCAAAATTTGTTTTCACTGTGCCTGCAATTTGTAATGCAGAGCCTGTATGGTGGTGTCAATGAAAGGTTTACGTGTCTCCTGTTTATTTCTTTTTAAACAAAAAGGGAGACCCTGACCTGGACTTACCTCGGAGTGGATTGACTCCTAAGGCATGATGGGCACTGGGGGAAGTCCAACAAGCTTTTGCTCGTCAGGTTTGTCAAGTGAATCATTCCGTTGATATCATTGTTATTATTTATCCTGGTTTTCATCCAACAGGCATTATTGGCCATTGGAGTGAGAAATGGTCTGATTCCGTGCGCGTTTTGGAATGGGTCTTTGTGCCCATCAATTGAGTTGCCGGATCTAGAGTTGGGCACCAGTGCAAGGACCAACTGTCTTTACAGATGAGTTGGGAAAAACAGAAAAAGTAATTGTAACGTAGAAGAAAGAATCTGATTGAAAGCTGCTGGAAGGTCACGAGCCGGGTTCAACTGATTTGGTTGAACTGAAGGCTGTTATCATGGTGTTCCAGAAATTTTCCCAGGTACCTCAGATAGAAAAGGGAATGCCTGGGGAGACACCATTTAGTTGGCTGGAAAAGGTTTATATACTATGGGTCATTTTACTGGACCACAGAATTTAGATAAGTCAATTATCTTGAATCATTTTCTGTCGTTGCATTCTTCAGGAGAGACGCCCATGCCTCGAGCGAGGGTCTGGATGCGAGGCCTTGCCACTAATCAGTAGAAGGGCCCGCATGGGCTTATCGCTTGGGGGCACGGGTATGCGTGTATTTCCACAGATACTGGGGTACGCTGGATACCTGCGCAGAGTGTCCGTCCTGATTTGCAACAACACAGACAGCATGTGGCCAACAGACCGTCCTCAAATGCTGACCATGGTGCCAATCGCCAGTCAGACGGTTCCTCTGTTAGTGGAGAATGAACATTTCATCTTTCTTCGTTTCAACAGAACTGGACTGACGAGTTAGACAGCTGATTTTCTAAGCAGACTAACAAAGTCTTGTTAAAAAAATTTTAGAATTGTTAGTTAAATCTTCAGAATTTTGTAATGTATGTTAGCGATCTCTCTGACTGTTTTGAGTTTCCTCTTTTAAACAAAAAGGGGGACCTGTGGCTGTATTCACACAGCCAGAGAGAAATTTTAGAGAAAATGAGTCTCTGAAGAAGAAATGTAAATAATAGCTAAGTTTAGAGACAGTGTCCTTGGAATTACATTAGCTGAAGCCACCAATGGAGTAAGATAAATTAGCATAAGACCAACCAGCTAATGGCAACTATCAGTATTATAAAAGTCTGTGTTCAAAATAAACTTCTCTCCTCATATTGTCACAGTTGGCTGGTGAGTTTCTGTCTCGCTCTCTAGCACGACTGCGACACCAAATGTCAAAAATAAAATGTCTCCCTTTAGCCTTACTAAAAATAGAACCCAACCCCGGTCAGATCTAGGGGTCTCACCCTATGAAATAATGTTTAGGTTACCCTTTTTGATCTCACCCCAGAAGGCTGCCACCTATGAGGAAGGGGAAGCCAATGCCAAGAAATATGTTATTTCTATAGCACAAACCTTAGAAGGACTAAGACAAAAAAGGGCAATTCCTCAAACAACCACCCTAGATTTTAGAATCCATAACATTAACCCCAGGGATTGGGTGATAAGTCATAGAGAGATCAGCCTCTAACTCCTCAGTGAGAAGGTCCCTTTCAGGTACTACTCACCACCGAATCAGCTGTGCGAACTGCAGAGCAGGGATAGACTTATGCCAACCGAGTTAAAGGCTCAGAGGAAGAACCCAAAGAATAGACTACAACATCCAGACTGGGTGAGATGAGATTAGCCCTCAAACAGAGACTGAGAGATGGCCAGAAAGACAACAAGATGCCCAAAAGGTAGAGTCAAGCTTCCACCCGCTGGTTTGAAGACTGTTTTCCTAGTTTTTTATTATTTTAATTTTGGTGGTTTTGTTGTTGTTGTTTTTATTTATATAGGTGAAAATTACAAGCCTCTATTGAAGAGAAGTACACAAGAGACCATAAAAGGTAATGGAGCAGCTGCCTTAAGAACCACAGGTAAAACAGGACAAAGGAAAGAAGGCAAAACCAAGTTGACCCTTTGTTTGCTACCAAGAAGATCCCATAAGCCTGCTGCAAGTAGCAACCCTGTAGGCATGGTAAGGTAGAGGCAAAAAAGCCATACCGAACCTCTATTATTCCTCAGCTGTTTTTTTAATAATGCAAGAGACTAGACAGCAAGACCGAGGTGGCCTCTGTACTCACCACTAAGATACACCTACTATAGGTAGCAACCCCACAGGCACGGTAAATAGGAGTAAAAGCCATACCAGATCTCTGAGATGTCCTTTTGTTTATAAGTGTGTCTAAGAAAAAATCTGGGATTTTTTGGTTCCCACTATACTTGCCCACATCAACAGATGCTAGTAAAGGTTAATTGTTCGAGCCAAATGACCTATAGAAAAGGAGGGTTTGTAGTAAATGAGAATTGAATAGTTGACTCTCACAATTAGAGGGTAAATACTATGTAAGAGAAGTTTTATAGATATGTTTACTTTTCCTTTCCTTTTGTTCCTGTGGGAGGGCTGGGAAGCTGAGGCATTAGGGAGAGTTAACTCATTACTATGGCAACACCTGACCTCCAGTTAAGACCTCAGGAAGTGATCTCCACCACTGGACAGCAAAGGAAGAGTCCATAGACAGAACTTGGGGCAAGGCAAAAGAGTTAAAAGGGCGGAACACCCATTTTGAAGTCAAGCACATGGTGTGGAATATCTTGCTCCCAGTACCGTGTTTCACTATCTTTATTCAGTCTTCTGTTGTAATTTTTTATAAAGTTTTTAATAAACCTTTTTAAAATTCAAAAAAGTGAGGCTCCTTTCTCACACACCTGCCAGGTGTTTGGTACTGGCGTTTGTAATATTATGGTTTTCAAGTCAACAGCAGTAGCCACAGCACTTTTCCTGACAGAGAAATTGATCTCATATATATTTCATAAGAATAAATCACATATTTTCATTATCCTGAATTTATGCAGCTGGAGTAAAGATGCCTGCTCTGGGCCTTTAAGAGCTGTAATCCTGATTAGAACCTAATGCTGAGTCAAGCCATGAGATTGATAACACAAGGCATTCTTGTCCTCATCTTTGGAGTTATTTTGGATAGAATATTTCACTCTTCTTGCATAGAAATAAACCTGTAGGAACCTAACACTGTAAAATACTAATCATATGTTATGTAGTAGTGCTGCTGATAAACATCACCTGAGATGTTTTTCTTGGCTAAGGAGCCTGTAAGTAGTTTCTTTACACTTTTACCCATGCCAGGCACAAGCAGAGTAGACTCATAACTGTTCAATTCCAACTCACTTATGACCCCCTGTTGCAGAGCAGAGTGAGTTAAATGACATGAACAGTATGCTTGAATTGCTGAAGATTGTACAGCAAGAGCTGTGAGAAAAAATTGCAGAAACTGAGAAAGAGACATAAAGAAGGAGCTGCAGAAACTGTGTCCCCCTCCAAAAGAACAGAACAGCCTGCTGTAGTAAATAATTGCACTAAAGTATACATTATGGCCTGCTAAGTACTAAATTGTAGTAAATGGAAATGTAGACAGAACAATTGAAAATTGCTGTGCAGAGGCTAAAGTAGTATAAATATCTGTGCCCTTTGTCAATAAACATCCTTGCAGCATCACACTGCTTGGTGTGTCTTTCAATTGCTGTTAACCCTCCTTTCTGCAACCATTCCTTTAGGACTCTGTCCTCACTCTATCCTTAAGCCTGATTTTTACTATAAAAGAATAACCTGTCCTTAACTACCCTCAGGTAGCTTTTGAGAATTCATGTATTTAGGAGAAAAAAACCTTGTTTAGTACATCCTACCTGTAGGAGTGGGATAAGGCAGTGTTACTTGTCACAGACAGGCAGTGAAGGGACAGTGGAGCTAGTGGCACCACCAAGAAATGCTACTACTTGCTTACTCTCCCATCTCTGTTCTCTGGTGCTGCTTCTTATACCCTTGATGCTACAACTGTTTCACCTGTGTGCCCTTTTGTGATTGGTCAGTACATGGCTTATTGCCTTTAATACTAGGCATCTGCTCTACACAGCTGTAGCCCATTAGAGAGAAGAGTCAATCACAACCCCACTCCCAATTGCCACAAGCTGTGTGCCTACAACAGTTACTCTGTTTCTCTGCAGTGATGAAGCCAGGGAATATTCAGGTGTGGTACATAATGTAAGTAGTGGGGGGAAAACATGACATGGTGGTGTGAGGGATCTGAACTGAAGGGAAGGATGAGCTGAGGAGTCAAAGCAAATACAAGGTAAAGTAGTGGAGGACTGGTTACATTGTCAACATACAGGAACTTTTTTGTTTCTTTTTTTTTTCCTGCTGCTTCTTGCTGCACTTCTGGATTAAGCCCCTATGGCAATTAAATTGCAAAACCAAACATCTTTTGACTCAAGGGATAAAAGTGTGATATGTATCAATCTATCGCCTCTGATTATTTAGGTAGCTCAGTTGGAGGAAGTGGTGGATCCTGTTCTACCTTGGGTACAGGATAAGGGTGCCTGGTGGGTAGTATTCCAGCTTTAACTGTGGTGTCTACAGGGTCTGACCTGTACATTGCAGAGGTTCTTGTTATTCCTTTGGGCCCGCAGTTCAGGTAAACTGGTATTTAGACTCCTACAAATAGTAGGACTCAAACATACTGGCCACTGAACATGCTGTAATCAATTGTTAGTTAGTTATTAAGATGTTAAAATTATATTAAATGCAAAAAATATGGCTTCTGTACTGCTCAGATTTAAGGCTTTTAAAGGCTGACAAATCTTTGTTATTGTCGGTTCAGCATTATTGATGCCTTTGGGCTTCAAAATACACAGCTTCAATTACATAAGTTACAGTCTTTTATTGCATCAGTAGCTTTTTAATGCTAATCTTACTGGTGTGTGGCTGTGCTCACACAGCCAGAGAGAAATTTCAGAGATAATAAGTGAGTTTCTGAAGAAGAAATGTAAACAATAGCTAAGTTTAGAGACAGTGTCCTTGGAATTATGTTAGTTGAAGCCACCAATGGAGTCAGATAAATTACCATAAGACCAATCAGCTAATGGCAACTATCAGTGTTATAAAAGTCTGTGTTCAAAATAAACTTCTCTCTTCATATTGTCACAGTTGGCTGGTGAGTTTCTGTCTCACCCTCTAGCACGACTGCCGCACTGGTGGTCTGTAGTTTGTCATGGATTGGGAGAGATGATGCTAATAAAACTTTAGATTTTCAAAATACTTGCAAAATATGTTACACAGAAAACAACCAAGATTACTTTTTCTGTTCTTTTACCCTAGAGCAGTGAATGCCTTGCTTCTCAGAGGTTGCAATATGAGAGAGGGCCAGCAGATATGAATTACAGCATAAATAATCCAGTGAAGCTGTTCTAGATGGACAAGATTTGAATAGAGAACTTGAGAGGACTTGAACAATATGGGTTCTTCTATAGCTGTCTTAGGCTCTGTGTCCTTTCTTACAGGATAGGATAAAGAATCACAGTTGGAGTCACTTGCAGATTTCCTGTGACTTTCAATGTACCCTGGAAATAAATGGCAAATACCAGCTTGTTCCAGTCTCGCAATGGTTAAGACACTGACAAATTGTAATATGATTTTGGCTGGCCTTACTCTTAGACTGAAAGAATATAAGATTAAAGGTTTTATATGTGTAATATATGTTGTGGATTAATTCATGCTTAAGTAGAATATATATGTAATAAGTCATGTTTATAAGAAAACTCTTAAAGTGTTGGAAAGCCACAGGCCAAGGTCAGGGGGGTTGCTCCAAAAACTTGCAAAACCACAGCTGGCAGACCGAGAGCAGGACCTAATTAACAAGTGAAAAGATGAGATTCCAGACAGAGATGGGTCCTCTCTCAGAACTACTCAGGAAACACCCAAACGGGGATGAGTATCTCCAATGAAATAACGAGGAGCATCAGGAAACATCAACACCCATCCTTATCTACAATCGAGATAAGCCAGAGTTGTCATCCCAATACCAGGTCACATCAGCATTCATCGCTTCCCAGAAACTGTTTTGTGCAGCCCAACACAGAGAAAGAAGACTACATGAATATGTGAAGTCATGAAAGGAATAGAAGAAACTCTGCCCCAAGCGGAAAAAACTGTATAAAAACTACCCGGGCAGAAACATCATTGTGAACAGAGAGGATCCGGAGAGATCACTGTTCACCCAGTGCCAATCCCAGGGTCGGTGCTGTCCCTTTGATTGTGGCTATCACTACCAAATCTCAGTCACGAAATAAAATTTATTTTTATTATTATTAATTCGGCTTTATCAGTTATTGATTTGGCTGTATCATGTTATTTCCTATAACATACATAACTTCTGTCTTTTCTGTGAAGTGAATCTTAAACATCCATAATTCTGTGACACCATTGCGCTATAGGCCTACCTGCATACGAGCACTGAGCCAGGTAATCTTTGTTGGCTGCAATAACGAGGCCAGTCCTTTAGATCTGAAATTGCACCCACCCAGCATGCAGCTGAGACAGAGGGCCATGTGCTTCTGCCTCAGTTCCTCGTATTTTCTTGGAGCATTTTTGGTTTCTTTTCTGAGAGCTCCCAGGACTCCATGTTATTCCTGGGTGTTAGATCCTGGCTCAGCCTCTTGCCTGCAGTTAAGTAGTCACGTGGCTTTAGCCTACCTTACTGTTAGAAATAAATGGGCCAGGAGACAAAACTCCCTTTTGATAGCCTTTATTAAGTGACAACGCTTTCTTGGGAATGGGGAGTCCTGCTGCTGCCACCACTGGCACCACCGCCGCTGCCACTGCTGCGGGGTCGTAGACAAGAAGGAGATGCAGCCCCATCATTACTGACAAGTCTGGAGGTCCCACCCTCACAGGTAATCCTCAGGGACCTCTGTTGGCTCTGTCGTCTAGGGGGGTCTGTCTGTTGGTGGTTCTATTGTAGTTATGGTGAGGTCTGGGACTTGGCTCCAGCTGGTGTCCTCCACTTCCCCAGGCTCCTGCCATCCTATGGGTGTAATTTTCGGCTGGTTTCAATGGTTATTTGCTGTCGTAGGTCGGTTAAAATTTGCCGGACACGCTTGCTAATTAATATGCAGATACTCGCAAGGCATGCTGGTCTTGCGGGCTCTCGGGGTTCCACAGCACGCTTGCAAGTCATGCTGGGAATGTGGAAGTCCTGGGACGTGGCATGTTCGAAGCTCTGGAAAGGCACATGATCCTGGATTCCACA
>VXAX01007851.1:80019-91775 GCA_013399835.1 Leptocoma aspasia | reverse complement strand
AGAGCCCCCAGAGCCCGGGGCTGCAGCCAGGACTGGGACCTGGGACGGCGCAAAACATCCTGCAATGAGCCTTGGGGCCAGTCCAGCCTGGCCTCAGGTGTCTCCTGGGCACCTGGAATGGGCTGGCAGCTCTAGGAGGCCACCGTGGGGTGTGACACCAATGGGACACTTGTTAACGAGAGCCTGGCATAAATGGCTGTTGGACAATTCCAACTGTTCTCTGCCCTGCTTTGTTCCAGCCCGTTTGCATCCCTCTTCCTCTAAAGGCAGTTGCTATCGATTTTTTCCCTTTTTTCCCCTCCCTTCCCATTGTTAAGCTTTCCCTTGCTTTTCTCTCCCTTTTGGCTGGCAGGGTTGCCTGACCACGGCTCCTAAAATTTGGTTAACTTCCTTATTTTCCTCTGGAGCCCCACGGATGTCATTAACAGAGACATCTCCTGCACTTCATTAATCCACTCTTCATTAATCCATGAGCCTGATCCCATGTCAGGTGGTGCCTCCCAACTCCTCAGCAAATAGTACTTGGGAAAGATTAAAACTTCCTTATTTTTTTGGAGCAAATGGTAGGGAATTTCCCAGGTTGCTGGAAATTAACATCTAGGTAAGAGTGGGCTTTATTTATCAGAATTAGTGGCTGCGGTTTCCTTCCAATAAGTTCTTCTAAGATTTTGGGATTTTACTCCAAATAAAAAAATCTCTGCTTAGTGGAATTCAGAATCCCTGGACTATGTTAAACTAATAGCACATATTTCACTTTTATGTAAAATTCATAATTATGGTTTTGCCCCATTGTTAAAATTCCTTAAGTGATATTTTACAATATGAAAATATCCGTTTGATTTAATGGTGTGTACTGTTATCCTAAAATTTAAATATCCTAAAATTTAATAGGAGGCTGGATGTGGTGATGGATGCTATATCAAAAAGATGCTTTTATATCATACATAATGCAAAGAACTTATCCTGAAAAAGTCCATCTTTTAAAACCAAATAAAAATTGCAACTTGTCAATTTAAAGTGAACAAGACGCAACCCAAAAATCACTAGATAAACACAGAATTCCATGGATCTTCTATCACTGAGCAAACAAACCTGGAAATCAGGGAGTTTCCTGGTGACTTTTTTCTCGATGAGTTCTTGGCACGTTTTGAAGGGATATTTTGACTCGTCTGGAGGTTTTCCGCAGTAATTACCTCCGTGCCTGCAAACCCTGCTGGTCCCAAAGAGGCAGTTGATGACGTTCATGTTCTGATGAGCTCAGGGTTAGGGGTGTTAACAGCCGCCTTGCCTTGTCCTTGCCCCGTGCAGGCTGCCTGTCGGGGCTGCCGCAGCCCAAGAAGGTGTCCACATCCTACGAGGAGCGGCGCAAGCAGGCCACGGCCATCGTGCTGCTGGGCGTCATCGGCGCCGAGTTCGGCGCCGAGATCGAGCCGCCCAAGCTGCTCACCCGGCCCCGCAGCTCCAGCCAGATCCCCGAGGGCTTCGGCCTCACCAGCGCCGGCTCCAACTACTCCCTGGCCAGGCACACCTGTGAGTACCCCGGGGTCTCTCCTGCCCGCCTTGCTGACGGGGAGGCACGCAGCCCAGGGTCAGGGCTCGGGGATCTGCGGTAAGGGGCTGCCGAGGAGTCGGTGCTGCTGGAGTCTTGGCGTGCTTTATCCTCCGCCCAGCTAAAGCAGAGCACTTGCACTGCGGTTGTTTGGTTTGTTCTCGGTTGTTTGTCACCTTCCACTACCCCAGGCCGCTCCAAGCCCTGCCCGGCCTGGCCTTGGACCCTCCCAGGGATGGGCAATCCACAGCTTCTCTGGGCAAGCTATAAATCCATCAAATGCGGGGCTTCTCTGCCTTCCAGTGACACGGAACTGTGGTCGTGTGCCTTCTGGAGAGGGTGGAATTCTCTAGAAATTCACGCTGTGCCCTTGCCTGGCACCTGCATTAATCCCTGGAACCCTCACAACTCGTTCCCAGAGCTGTTCCATGATAAAATGCCACCCCAGGAATTGCTGGCTGCAGATGCCCTACAGGCCCCCAAAACTGCAGCTGATGCTGTGTTTACAGAGCTAATGGGCTGAGAAATCGGGCTGCCGTGGCCAGGGCATGGAAATGCTGGATTCCGTGGATAATTCAGGGGCTTTTCCAGGCAGCTGCCATCCATGCAGTTATTAATGAGCAGCTCTTTGCCCTTTGGCTCTGGCGGTGCCGCAGGTGCCACCGTGGCCGTGGAGTTACTGAGATCTCCTGGCCACTGACTTGGGCCTCCTTCCAAAGGGAATGGCAGGCTTTCCATGCTGCCAGATCCATGCAGTCCCTCCAGTTTTGCTGGAGTCTGGATTCAATAAGCCACCAGCAGTTCAGTTCCTAACTCAGACCCCTCTGCCTTTATGGTGTCCCAAATTCCTGGCAGCTGGTGGGCAGGAGGGGAAGCAAGTGGAATTTCTGAACAGAAATAGAAATCTCCCTGCCTGGATAATTGTGTGGGTTGTTTAGCTGGGATATTGGGAAGGAATTCCTGGCTGTGAGGGTGCTGAGGCCCTGGCACAGGGTGCCCAGAGCAGCTGTGGCTGCCCCATCCCGTGGGCAAGGATAGGTCACTCCAAGCCTTGTCCAGCCTGGCCTGGAGCAATTCCAGACGGGAGGTGATTGTAAGTGGGGAAAAAAGAATCTGATCGTCATTATGCAGAAAACCAGTGATTTTTAATTTAGTCCTGAAAATATCTTGATTTGATACCCGAGAGAAGATGTGGAATAAAAATAAAAGATTAAAAATTTGCTGGGCTAGGAGCAGAAAGGGATGCAGGGATATGGAATTTTAACCCAGCTCTCCAGACTTCTGTCTCTCTGGACAATCAGGGGAAAAAATCATCTAGAAAGGGTCACAATCAAGTTAAATCCTATTCTTGGAGTCCATCATTTGGATTTAGTTGGATCTTGATCAGAGTTCTCAGTGTCTCATTCCTGCCTGGGCTATTGATTTTCCCAAGCAAATAATTTCATTTCTTAAAATCCATTGGCAAACTGGGGATAACAAGGCTGCCTGGAGCCGTGTGCTCGGAGAGATTCTGCAAGCAAAGACATTTTGGGAATCCGGGGGCTTCTGTGCAGTGAAAATAAGTGATAAATTCTAGCATTTGCGCACATCTGGGTTAATAAAGTGATATAAGGAGCAAATGTGCCAATATTCCAGAATGAAACACCTGGAATAAAATTCTGTTTTATGTAAAATTTCTGGTTTATGTAGGAACGGCATTCCCTGAGCTCAGGAATTGTGCCCCGTGAGTCCCACCTGCATTTTTGTCTCAGGAATATTAATGGGAAGCAGCAAATCCACGGGTCCAGGGATGCTCATCATCCCAGGATGTTCCAGCCCTGCTGTGCAGAGCTTTTCCAGGGCTAATTACCTCGTCTGCGCTGACTCTAATGTGACATGTTTATTGCCCTAACGAACAACTCATTAGCGCCGGGATGTTTTTGTCAATATTAATTCCTTCGCTTAAGCCCAGGCAAAGCTTTAAACAAAGATGTCCCGGCCGGGGACCCACCGGCACCAGGACTTTGGGTCAGCCCTGCTGTTGCTGGTGTCAGCAGCAGGATGCTGAGGGGAAAGAGGAGGATTTTATTGGAGCAACGCTGGAGGAGGCACGTTTTTAATAAGGTTTTGGTTTGGAGGCATCAAATCGACCTCGTGGCGTGACAAGAAGGAATTCTGGGGGTTGTTCCACACGGGTCGGGGTTGGTCGGTGTGAATCAACTGGAAAAACTCTGCTGGCTTTTCCCAGTCCTAAAAACAACAGGAGGCTTGTTTCATAAACAAAACAAGCAACTTGTTGAGGACAGTTCAAGAAAAACCTGATAAAATCAGCAATTATCTTTACCACAAGAAACAGTATTGAGGGGTAATAAATAATGATGGAGAGATAACGATAAATTATCGGCAGGCGTTGCTTGGTTTAGCCCTCCTCCATTTATGTGTACAGAATGGCTTTTATTTGAAAGTAGGCTGTTAAATGAAATCTTAATAACTATTTCCAAAATGTGCAGCACGGGATTCAGGATGGGTGAAGTTGTTTCTCTCCCCTTCCCCCTTAAGCTCTGTTCCTCAGAAATACTTAGGCATGTCCACTTCTCCTATTTTTCCCCCCAGATCCATTTACTGTAATTTCTCCCGCAGTGAAAATACCGTGTCGGAGAGTCAGCAGCGGCACAGGGAGTGTCCAAGGGCGGTTGGACAGGGCTGGCAGCGACCCATGGAAGGCGTCGCTGCCCGTGGCAGGGGTGGCACTGGGTGTCTCTGGGGTCGCTGCCAGCCGCTCTGACCGGCCTGCTGTCCCCTCCCGTCCCCTCTGGCAGGCAAGGCGCTGACGTTCCTGCTGCTGCAGCCGCCCAGCGCGCGGCTCCCGGCGCACAGCACCATCCGCAGGACCGCCATCGACCTCATCGGCCGCGGCTTCACCGTCTGGGAGCCCTACATGGACGTGTCGGCCGTGCTCATGGGGCTGCTGGAGCTCTGCGCCGACGCCGAGAAGCAGCTGGCCAAGTGGGTACCTCAGCCGGCCCTGCCCCACCCCAGCCGGGCATCCCAGCCCCGGCTCAAACCCTGGGCTGCGGGGCTTGGCAGCAAGGGGGCATGGGGAGTGAGGAGCAAGGAGCGGCCTTAGGATGGAGGGCAGGGTTGGGTGGGTGTTGGAAAGGGATTCGTGGCTCTGAGGAATGAAATTCCCAGAGAGGCTGTGGCTGCTCCATCCCTGGAAGCGTCCAAGGCCGGGTTGGACAGAACGACCTGGGCTAGTGGGTGGTGTCCCCTGCCCATGACATCCTTAAGGTTCCTTTCAACCCAGACCATTCCATGATTCCATGAAATATTGTTGAATTTAAATGGCACCTTCAGTAAGGAGCTGCCCAGGGCTGCTTTAATCCCAGAAATGTGTTTCCATATCCATCTGTGTTGGGGGTTCTGACATTATTCTAAGGCTGATATTGCCCATTTAATGTAAGTTTTAATTTCCTCAACATACAAAGAATGAATCCTTGCCTTGTGTTGGCAGGAGAAATATGGACAAATTGGATTACCATTGTTTTTTGTCTGCATTCAGGTTATTCCTTGTAGTGTGACAGGGGACAGCACCACCTTTTCCCTCCCCAAAGCCTCTCCTAAGCCCCGTTTTATGTAAATCCCCACTTCCAGGATCCAAGTGACCACAGTTCTTCAGGAAGTCCTTTTGCTCGTGTGATTCCACCCTTAGCTGTCAGGAAGATTAGTCTGGCTCTCCCTCCAAAGAGCAGGGAATAAATGAAGGGATCAGCATGGAGCCTTGAGGAGCCCAGCACAATTTTCCTCATGATAAATTGCATAATAAGCGCGAAAGCGTTCGCTTATTAATCCATAACAAGATTTAGATTGAAAATGGCCTGTTACATTCCTGACAGATCCAGGGTGGAGGGAGATGGAAAGAAATGGAGCAACAATGTGTGCAGGGGTTAAGTGTGGATCTCACCCTGCCGGAGCCCCGCTGAGCTCCCGCTTTGTGCCGGATTTGCCGTGGACACAATAACGGCACACAGCTGCCGGCGCCTCTCCCGGAGGTTTTATTAAAGAGCTTTTATGTCAAGCTTCTGCTTTTAGATAGAAAAGAAGAAATCACATTTATTGACCAGGAAAACGAGTGGGTTTCTTTTTTCCCTGCTGAATCAAGGGAATATCCAAGCTGTTAGGCAAAACTCAGGTGCTTGGAACTCCTTCGCTTGCCCAGCTCATCCTGGTTCCTGAAGGTTAGACTGTGCCAAGGGCAGCTGCTCAGTTGTGAGGATAAAGAGTGTTTTCCCAGCATTTTTAGGCTTTGATGGCTTGGTGTGGACGATGATAGGAATCATTTTTGGCTGTGTTTTGCTTTCTGAGTTAAGCTGAGTTTCGTACAGCTTTCCAGTGGTTTGGGTTGGGGAGTATTTTAAGGATCATCCCATTCCACCCCCTGCCATGGGCAGGAACACCTTCCACTAGTCCAGGTTGCTCTGAGTCCCATCCAGCCTGGCCTGGAACAATTCCAGAGATGGGGCAGCCTTTCTGATCTGAAACACCCAGATTAGCAAATCACCTTAGAATCAATCCATACATTTTTATCTGTGCCTTGGAGCACTCTGACCTGGTGGAAGGTGGAGTAGGATGGTCTGGATGCTTTTGTCCTGGCTGGAATTCCCATTCCCTCGCAGGGCTGGCCCCGAGCTCTCCCCACATCCTCCCAGGCCAAGGAATTCACTAAAATCCTGTTGCTTTCCAGGAAAGCACACTTTTTGCCAAGCATCCTGTAAGGAAAAACACTGCTGGCGTGACACAGAGCCTTCGGAAAGTGGCAGAGAGGCACTTGGGGTTTGCTGGCTCCAAAAGTTAACTGGGATAACTCCTTCCCTGCCTTATCCCTTTTTCATGGAACATCTGGACAGGAGTTTGGAAGTTACATTTAGATGTGGCTTTCCAAGGAAAGGCCAATGGGGACATCACCTTGTGGAAGAGACTTTATTTAGATTCACATTTGGGAGTTCTGATTCGTACAGTGATGGTGAGAGATGGGAAAGGAAAATAAACTGGATGGGATTACAAACTCCTGCTATTCTCTTCCCAGAAAATCAGTCAGAGAGCACAGGAAAGAAGGAGGAACGCCTTCCACAGGTTATCCGGAAAAATATGTGGCTGCCCCATCCCTGGAAGTGTCCAAGGCCAAGCTGGACAGGGCTTGGAGCACCCTGGGAGAGTGGAAGGTGTCCCTGCCCATGGCAGGGAGCAGAATAGGTGATCCTAAAAACCCCTTCCAACCCAAACCAGCCTGTGATTCCATGCTTCTACATTTTGGGGAGTTTTTGGATAATGTGCAGGGCACGTAGAAATTTTATTTTTGCAGTTACTGGGTACTTACCACCTTATTGCTTTTTGCTTTTATCTTGTCACAGCAAGTAAAAGCCTTGAATTAAAGAGAATTACTCTGGCCAGGGGATTTTTCAGGCTGTGTTTAAAATACTGTAGAAGACCAAACCATAAATCCTTGGGAAGACGCTCTGGGCTCGCCTGGGCCTCCGTGGGGTGATATGTATTCAGCACATACAGATAATTTGTTAACAAGGCCTTTTGCCCACTTTGGACAGATGCACTTACTGTTTTCAATCTTCATGGTTAATTATTCGATTTGGGTTGATGCTGGAACACCCTGACTCCTAATCACCGCTCTTTGTTGGGAGTCCATTATATTGGAACTGCCGGAGTGCTCCCGGTGACCTTGAACTGACATTATAAGCTGGTTCTAATCTTTTCACTCTATATTTCTAATGCTGCTTTCCTTTGTCCCTGCCTTTGTGCGGCTCCCGTTTAGCATCACAATGGGGCTGCCCCTGAGCCCGGCGGCCGACTCGGCACGCTCGGCTCGCCACGCGCTGTCCCTCATCGCCACCGCCCGCCCGCCCGCCTTCATCACCACCATCGCCAAGGAGGTGAGCTCCGACGGCCCGGGGGGACCAGAGGAGCCTTTCCCTGGGGCGCGCAGGGACAGCAGGACGGGGCGGGGCTGGCAGCTCGGCGTGTCCCGGGCTGCTCGGAGCCACCCCGGCCGGAGCTCAGCTGAGCCAGAGGCTTAGCGGTGATCACGCAGGTGCTGGGTTCGAGGCCGGGCTGGGTGGCCTCGGTCCCAGCTGCTGTCCCGTGTCGCTGTCCCCACAGGTGCACAGGCACACGGCGCTGGCGGCCAACACGCAGTCGCAGCAGAACATCCACACCAGCACGCTGGCCCGCGCCAAGGGCGAGATCCTGCGCGTCATCGAGATCCTCATCGACAAGATGCCCTCGGACGTGGTGGACCTGCTGGTGGAGGTGAGGCCCCCTCTGTCCTGGCCACCTCTGTCCTGGGCTCAGTGCCACCAAGGAGTCTGGCTCAACTCAAGGAGTTTCTTTCCATGTGGAATTTGGGAGTGGAGAGGATTTGCTTTATACCAGGTTCATTTGTTGAACTGTAAATTGCATTAATAAATCATGTTGTTGGGGAAAATATCCTAAGCAAAAGAAGGTCAAAGTCAGGTTGGATGCAGCTTGGAGCCACCTGATCTGCTGGAAAGTGTCCCTGCCCATGGCAGGGCTTGGGATGGGATGACCTTCAGAACTTTAATTATAGAGCATAAAATACAGATTGTCAGCTGATGGTTATTTTTGTTTCCAAGGTGATGGACATCATCATGTACTGCCTGGAAGGATCTTTAGTTAAGAAAAAAGGTCTTCAGGAATGTTTTCCAGCCATCTGCAGGTGAGCTCTTCCTCTGGGAATACTGTGAAGTAAATTATAGGATCACCAGCAGGATATATTTCCTAATTAAGAGTGAAACAGTCTTTTAGGTGACACAACAAAGAGTAGATGGTGATTTATAAAATGGGAGCATTTCCAGTACCTTTAAATGTGTATAAATATCCCAGTCATCCTCTTTAACTGGTCCAACCAATAAATTCTAATAATCACCTGTCGGCCATTACATTTTAATTTAATAACCTATTAAAATATTGAATAGTTTCACGGAAAGAACAATTATCCTGTTGCCAGGTTGGATACTGATGGAGCTGATCTTCCTCCTTCCTGATGCTTTAAGTGGCTTTCCTTAAAACATAAAGGGAAGGATAAATGGGAATTAGTGCCCAATCTCCCCATTCCTGTGTATATTTATAGCGACCCAGTATTTTAAAATTCTCTGCAATTACTGGTAATATTTCCTGGTTATAGCCAGTGTAAAAATGATCCAGCACCCAGCGACGGCATCGTGGAGCCCGAGGGAAATTGTCACCAGGCTGTAGGAACTGGGGAGATCTCTGGTGGAAGCACTTGTACAGCATCCCATTGTTAATCCCTTTAATATCCCAGCGTTCCTTATGCTGTAACGTGTGCACGTGTGTGGCCAAACCCCTGGATCAAAGGAATGGGAAGAGCAGACTGAGGGGAAGGACTGCCAACACCTCAGGGAGGGATACACCGGGATGCAAAGCTGCATCTGAGCTGCATTTTCCCTTTTCCCTGCACAAAAACTAGGGATTCTCTTCCTTCTCTTGTATTCTTTATTGGTTTTCCCCCGTGTTTCATCCTGCTTTTCTTGCCAGCTGCCATCCTGCAGTGCAGAACGTGTCTCGTACCTGCGTGCGAGCAGTTGCTATGGCACTGGGAATCCCAAGGAACCAGGAGAGAAGCCTGAAAGATGAGTTGTTTGAGGCCCTAAATATGCTCAGTTTTTGAGACTGATTCCAGATATTTCTGGCAGATTTTGGTAGAGGAAAATTTAACTGCAAAATTCCAGTGTAACTCGGAATGCAGTTGGCACTTCCACAGGTCTGCTCTCCCTGTGATAAGGCACAGTGATATCCCTAAGGATTTGAATTTGCATTAAGGATCTAGAGTCTCCTTGGGTTTCAAAGTGTTGAAATTCCTTGGATTTTGCAGCTGTTGGAATTCCAATAAATGCCACATGCTCACACTGGGTGTTCAGGACTATTCCAGGCTTTACCCCAAGGGTGTTATTGGGGTAGAGAGTGTTTGATGGCGATTTTCCCTCTTCCTTTTTCTTTATGCTCATCAAAAATTGATGAGTTTGCTTATTTTTCCTTCCACTTTCCTTCCTTTCTGTTTGACTTTCACGGGAAATGCCCTGAAGTCACGCAGGGTGTTGGAAGGGCACTTAACCATTTGACTTCCAGCTTTACTGAGGTGTTCCAGCACAAGGAGGAACATTGTGGTGAGGATACACCCATGGTGGTTATCCCAACTAAACAAATCTGATAGATAAATCCGATCAGATTCCATGGCAACATTCCAACCATCGGTTGTTTTTGTGGAGAGCCAGGTGTTAGACCGGCAGCGAGTGGATCTCTAAAGCAGCTCTCAGTTCCAGCCCTTCATTAATTACACAGTGCAGTCCCAGATGAGTCTGATCTGGCAGCCTCACCGTGCTTTCCCCTGTCCCTGCTCCCCCAGGTTCTACATGGTGAGTTACTACGAGCGCAGCCACCGGATCGCGGTGGGAGCTCGGCACGGCTCCGTGGCGCTCTACGACATCCGCACGGGCAAGTGCCAGGTAAGGACGGGGCTGGAACTGCCCCCAGCACTCCTGGGAGCTGCTGGGAGCACACACCTGCTGTGTGCCGAGCTGCTGGGGCCCTGGATAGCGCCAGGGGCATCCATAGTGTGACGGGGGACTTAAGGATATGGAGTCCTGCTGGCTGCGTTCCCTGGCACTGACCGGGTGCCGCTGGGTTAATAAGGAAAACCTCAGGCTTATTTCCTCGTCTGAAAGTCTGGGAGTTATTTCCCCAAAATTTGGGAATTACTTGCTCTGTGCTGGGGAATATTCACAGCACTCGGTTCCTTACTTAATTCTTAATAATCTTCCACATTAACCGTGGAAAACAGAGCTGGGGGTGACCAAAGGGACTCCCAGGATAATTAGTCCTTTTCAGGATTAATTATTATTCATGAGGTACAAAAATTTTCCAGATAAATTACTGTGGGGCAACACCATCTATTGGATACAGATTCCTGCCTCCAAATCCAGTTTTAGACGTAATTTCTCACAACTGCAGATTTTTCTGGCTGCTCAAAAACATGGAATAACTTGAGGATGGTGCAGCTGAAAAAGTTCTGTCATTGGAGAAAAGCTCAGGTTTTTAATTTCCTTTCTTGTGAGGGGTTTTGGGACCCTGAAAAGCATTTTGGGTTTGGTTTTTTTCCCCTTCCAGGTAATCGTAATTTTTTTGAGAAAGGTGGTTGTAGGAACTGACTGAGAAATTACTTGGAATGATCAATAGGATGATAGATATCAAAAATCCCTCTTTTTAACAAAAAATAAATTAGCATTTATCTAGGATGGGGTTTCCCCTCAGTAAAATTTACTATATTAGTAGCTTGTATTATGACTATTCCAAATGCAAACATTTAATCTATTTTTCCATAACTCCATATCAAAACAAGGCTCTTTCTCCTTCTCCTCCTGTAAAATGACTTTATTAAACCCTCTGAGTGTCGCTGCTGTTCCCGACGTGGCACACGATGGGCACGGTTGGCTCCGTGGGGTTGTTGGTGGCACTGGGAGCCGGGCAGTGCCCTTCCCATGCCGGTATTGATTTGTCCTTCAGCTGCTGGCAGCTCCCAGAGATCCCAGGGCCTGGGTGTTGATTATTCCCACAGCGTCTCGGGAGCGCTATTGACCCGGAGCCGCTCGCTGCCGATGGCTCCGGATTTCTCACCCGTCTCCATGACATTCTTAATAAACTGCCTGAGTGCTCCGTGCCTCTGGAAGCCAGCTCGTCCTCAGCGAGGGCTTTTCCCCCTAGGGGCCAGTTGGGAGACAGGTTTGTCCCCCATTCCAAGGAGGATCCATGCCCTCCACTCAGGTTCTGTCCCACATGGCAGCAACAGCTTTCTGTATTCCCCCTCCATATTCCTCCTCTATATTCCCCCTCACATATTCCCCCTCACATTTTCCCCCTCACTCATTCCTCCTCCATATTCCCCCTCACATACTCCCCCTCACATTTTCCCCCCCACAAATTCCTCCTCACTCATTCCCCCTCCATATTCCCTCTCACACATTCCCTCTCCATATTCCTCCTCCATATTCCCCCTTACATATTCCCCCTCACATATTCCCCCTCACTCATTTCTCCTACATATTCCCCCTCACTCATTCCCCCTCACGTTTTTCCCCAGTCATTCCTCCTCCATATTATCCCTCACTCATTCCCCCTCCAT
>VXAX01007851.1:46457-74142 GCA_013399835.1 Leptocoma aspasia | reverse complement strand
GGACTTGAGGGGACCCTGCCGGGATCTGAGGGGCTCAGCCGGGGTCTGAGGGAATCCTGCCAGGATCTGAGGGGCTCAGCCGGGGTCTGAGGGGCTCAGCCGGGGTCTGAGGGGCTCAGCCCCTCTTTGGCAGCCGGCTGGTGGCACTGACAGCTTTTCCTTGCACCCAGCAGGAAGAAGGCCCGGGGGCCGCTCCGTGTGCGGCCTGGCAGAGCAGGATCGGGAGCGGCTGGTCCCTCGGGAGCCCGGCTGAGCCCCGCCCCTCCCCGCTGGATGTCACCGACCCCTTTCCCTTGGGAGCCTCCCAGAATCTCAGTGTTTACCAAATGGTGTTTACATGGACGTGCTCCTGGTGACCATGGAATGCTGGTGGGGGATGCCCCCGGAGCCAGGTACCTGCCTGGGAACGGGGGGCTGGAATTTGGGGGCCTGTGTGCTGATCCCAAGGGGCTGAAGGCTCCATTTCTGAGGGGATTGCAAGCGCTGCTGTGCCCAGGCCAGAAGGAAAAATGGTAGTCCACTTGTAAATAAATAATTTAAAAATCCTGTTAAATGGCAGACTTGGATAAAAGCAGTATTTATATAGAAAGGTAGTTTTTGCCACCAGTGGAGGTATTTATTTAAATAAAGGACAAAGGGGGCCATTTTGAATGGAAAATTTATCAAAATTATGGAAAAAAATGAATTATTGACTGGATGTACTGAAATATTTCCTTCAGTAGGAATATTCCTGTGTGACACTCGCTGTGACTGTGTTTCCTTCTTACATATCTGATTTTGTGGAATATTTTGTGTGAAATTTGCTGGTTTCTGCTCATGGGAAAGAGAAAAAAACTCTCTCGAATCTTCTTTTATTTCAATATCTCTGTTTGTGCAGCTTTTCCTTGGCTGCAGAGCTCGGACCTGAGGCTGGCACTACCTGCTAAGCTAAAAATGGTACTTGGAGTCCAAAAATGAAGGAATTCATTTTTCACATGGCTCTGAAAGAGAAAATAAATTTCTTTTATTCCGGTTTGGGTTATCTGTGTGGTGCCCAGGTGGGATTTGCAGCCCAGAAGCTCCATATCTATGTGCTGTTCCAATTGAGCTGAGAAGCAGGCAGCTCAGGCCATGAGGAATGTTGAACACAAGCTGCTGGGAGCTGATCCCGACCCCGCTGTTCCGGTGTGAGCTTTCCGTGCGTGTCCTTGGCGCTGTTCGGCCTCGTCCCTGTACCTGTGGAGGTGTCCCTGGCTTCCGTGGCAGCTTCCCAGTGACACAGTGGGACACCTGCACCAGAGGGGGGTGATGAAGTCACCCTGTGATGGTTCCAGCATCTGCTTCTCCACATATCTGCTCCCCGCCCTCCGTGGATTAAAATTCCTGGTGTAAATATGCTTGTGGAATAAAACTGGACTGAAACGTGTTGGTTTTCATGGGTGTCAGTGATCTCCTGCTGATCATTCTTTGCACAGTCATCAGGAATCTGTCACTCTGTAACAAATTTCTCCTATTTCCTTTGGAATGGGAGCAGAATCCTGGAATGGCTTGGGTTGGAAGGATATTAAGGGTCACCTTGTTCCTGGCCTTGCCCCCAGTCCCTGTCCAGCTCTCCTGGAGCCCCTTCAGGCTCTGAGCTCTCCCTGGAGCCTTCTCCTGTGCAGGTGAGCACCCCCAGCTCTGCCAGGCCGGCTCCAGAGCAGAGGCGAGTTCCCCCCACAGGAATTAATGAATTGGCTGTGTTGCAGCGTCCCTGGGCTGGGGTCTGGGCTATCTGTCCACTGTTTGTAAGGCATGGCAGCCATCAGCCTGCAGAGGAAGCCCCTGTGCCGCGGGATGCCGTGGGAGCAGGTCAGGAATCAGCTGCTCGGTCTCCAGACACAAGCCCAGCAGGAACTGTGTGGCTTTCCCCCGTTCGGAGCCTGTGGATGTGCTCAGTTCCCTGGAGGCTGGGTGGGCGATGCCAGGTGGCATCCAGGGAGGGACAGGGCAGCATGGCTGCAGCCACGGCCCTTCTGCTCCTCCACCCGGGACCCAGGGAGGCAGGAAAAGAGGCTTTGCTTCTGTCCAGGCTGTTCCCAGCTTCTAGAAAACTTCACCAGCATTAATACTTTTGTCTGAACCAAAAAAAAAAACCAAATCAGGAGAAATCTGGATGGGAGGCTCCGGTGTGATAAATTGACACTCGATGCAGCGGTTGCCTGGAGCGCGCTTTGAAGCGGGAGAGGCTCCTGGGGAACTTCCCCTTCTCTCTGATGTCTGAAAATTAATAATTAATCCGCTATGAAAAATTAAAAGGTGAAACTTTCTGCTCTTTCAGCAGCAGAGCTTTTGGAATGCTGATGTGGGGCTTGGAATGGAGGCTGAGTGACATCTCCGGGAACATCACCGTGGGCTGGTGCATTCTAATATCAGATTTTAATTGATTTTTGTAAATTGGAAACCTGTTTGCAAAGGACTGGAGATGCTTAAAAAGGGGTAAATATTTATTTATTGATGTAAATAACCTTAAACAGGCATTTACTCACTCCTGCAGAGCTACTCACGGTTTACAGCACAGTGAAAGGAAACCAATGCTTCCAGCTTGGAAGTGATGCTGGAATCTGCACACCTTGCAAGGTTTAATTTGGCTTTTTTATAAAACAATGGATTCAGGCAGAAAATGGGTTAAAATGCACTTTACTCCAGGAACAAGAAGCGAAGAAGGTGCTGCTGGTGTCTTTGTGGGAGGAGGCAGAGGCAGGAGGGAGGAGGATGGGGAGTGGGATGGTCCCAGGGTGCCAGAGGGGTTTCCTTGCCCCTCCTGGGGTGTTTGTCCAGCACAGGTCTGTTTTCCACAGGGAGACTGAGGGAGATTCCTCTGGGGGAGCGGCAAACAGCCCAGCCCTTCCCTGAGGTGGGATCCACCCCTCTGCCTGTGGCAGAGCGGCAGGAACGGGGTCTGTCCCAGCTCTTCCATCCAAACAGTTCTGTCACTCCTCCATGGATGCTCCCAGCTCCCAGCAGTGCCCCCACAGCAGCCCCTTCCCACAGTCCCACCAGCCTGGGGTGGGACAGAGATGGGAACGGCCTGATGGATCACCCAAACACGGAAAAGGGGCAGCAAACACCTTGAAAAGCCAAGCTCAGGCATCGATTCCTGAGCTGTTCCCCAGAGGGGTTTGAGGTACAGGAAACACGTCCCTGTCTTCCTGAGGAGAGCAGAAGAGCGTGTATTCCATAGGTGAGGATGTGTGTTGAGCTGGAAGGAACGGAGCAAATCAAAGCAGAGCCCAAATCCAATCTGTGAGATGGATTCAGGGATTCAGCCAAGCCGAAAGCGGCCGTGTCCCACCCCGGGGATGCGCAGGGACGCCGTGGGGAGCGCAGAGATGAGTTCCCATCAAGTGCATTGGCTTGGAAAATGGGCCAGGTTTAGGGTCAGGCGCACGCGGTCCCGGGGGAAGGTTTGCCAGGGGAAATGGGAAGAGCTGCAGCCGCCGCTGCTGTGATTGCTCCTTTCAGTGTCAATTTTCTGTAGGTTTCGGTTCTCCAGAGCCATCACCTGCTCCTGGAGCACCGGCTGCAGGGGGGTACAGAATCCTGGAGTCTGGAGTGGTGTGGGCTGGAAGGGACCTTAAAGCTCAGCCAGTTCCAGCCCCTGCCATGGGCAGGGACACAGCACAGCATAGCAGCTCCCTGATGGAATTCTGTCAGACACACGATGGGGGGGACTGGGAAGGAGGACAAATGGGACTGGTGGACTCAGCACCACACACTGCCTGCCAGGGACAGCCTATGCATTCCCTCTGCAGCTACTGGGAGTTATTCTCTGTGGGAGGGAGTGAGAGCTCCAGCCCCAGACCTGCCTGTCCCAATATCCCAGCGTGCAGGAGGTTGGAACTGGGTGGTCTTCAAGGTCCTTTCCAAGTCAAACCATGCAGGGACTCGGCAGGGTGCAGGTCGCCTCCTTCCAGGATGGATCTGGAGCCCACCTGGAGAGGCAGCGGCAGCAAAGCTTACCTGGGCAGCATTTCCTGGCATACAGGGAAGGGCTGGTTGCAAACCACCAGCCCTCTGTGCTGTGTCCTGTCCCATGGGATGTGGGAGATCATGGATTCCAGGTCAGAGGTCCAAGTCCTGTGGGACCAAAAGAGATTAAATATCATTTTCTCCCAAACTGGAGGTTTGGATAATTAATTATTCCCTGAACGTGGAAGCTGGAAATGGTCACCCTCCATCTACACCAGATTCCTTCTGCTGCTCTCCTTGGTTGTCTCTGCAGGGGAAAACACACGTGGAGGGTAACAAATATTCCCTCTGTTTGGTAAAACACTGCAGTATTCAGAACAGGGACCAACTCTATTCCTAATGGTGCTTACCAGGTTTTCCAAACCAACCCCTGAAGTTAAGAATTCCTACAAATTCCACCCAAACTGCTTGGAGCAGCCACAGCCAAAGGAGGTGCCTGAGGGGGACAAGGGCAGGCAGCCACTGCTGGGGGGACATGGAGCCTTGGGATCCAGAGCACGGCTGGCTTGGAATGCCGTGCCCTGCTGGGAAGGGCGAGTGCCCAGGCAGCCCCGGGGAGCCCCCCCGGCTTCTCCTCGGAGCATCTTGTCCAACTCCGCTAAGGATTTAAACACCCGTTGAAATTAATCTGCTGGATAAAACCTTTTCTTCATAGTCTTCATTAATCACCCGTCCTTCCCGTAGTTCCTTGCAGGAAAATAGATTTTTAAACCTGTCAGCTGTGGTTTTGTGGGATTCATTTCGTGCCTGCTCTGTCTGTTCTGCACTGCCGGGGAGGAGGGAGACAATTAACCCGGGGCTTAAAAACTCCGGGTGCTCATTGCCGCACCGAGCCCCAGCTGGGAATTATGTAACCACTGGGTGGGCTGGGGGCATTAAACATAGAGTTTGGGTCGGGGACTTCAGGTTTCCCGGCAAGCCAGGAGATGGGCAGGGCTGAAAATCGTCCCTGGGACAGCGGGGCTGAGAGCCGCGCGTCCCGGTGGATTTGGGCAGGGGAGGGAGGCTCCAGCGCTGGCGACGGCACTTGCAGACCTCGGGCTGAAGCTGGTCCCTGACGAGGAGCTCACAGAGGGCAGGTTTCCATCCGAACGAGCCCCGTCCGTGCCGCCACGGCCCGAAGGCAGCGCGGCGGGCAGCTCGTGGCCGGGATCGCGCAGGATGTTCCGCCCCAAAGCCCAGCTCCGGTCCCAGCCTGGCACCAGCTCTGGATTGAGGCGGAACTGCGGCGGCCCGGGGAGGAAACCCTTCCAGGAAAGGCGGCAGAGGAGCCCCCGGGGAGCGGCGCTGGGGGAGCGCGGCTGTCGCTCCTAACGAGCCCGGGCAATCAGCGCCCCGCTGCCGGGAAGTGTCGGGAGGGGAACGGCCCCGAGAGCTGCTGGGGACGTGCCGGGGCCCCAGGGCACCCCGGGGCACGCCGAGGGACCGAGGGCACCCCCGAGCGTGCAGCGGGGCACGGAGCAGCGGCTGGCAGAGGCAGCCGGGCCGTGCTCCGCTCTCCCCCGGCAGCGGGACAGTGTCCCTGCCCTGGATGGGCTCTGAGCTCCTTCCCAGCCCGACCCATCCTGGAATTCTCTGACTTCCAGCACAGCCCACACCCTGGCAGAACATCACCGCGTGGGGAGGGCTCAGGCTGCTCCCGGAGAGACGTGGCCCATCACTGTGCTCGTTTTCCATATGGAGAAATCCATACTCTGGTGACATTTCTAGGACACGCTATTTTTGCCTTGTGAGGGGGCTGGAAAAATCAGAGTGGCTTTCAAGAAATGAAAGCACCTTATTTAAGCTGAGAAAATTGTTCTTGCTGATTAACCTCGAGCTTTTCTGCCGTGTCTCTGGTGACATAATCCCACAGGATCTAAGGTGAGAAGGACAGGTTTAGTGGAGGTGTTGGAATATGCAGTGGTGAAGGGTCAAAATGGGGTTTGGAAACCTCTCGAGCTGCTCTGTGGTGATGTGTTGGGGTGCTCTAAATGGTCACCCTGAAAAATAACCCCCCAAAACCGGGGGTCAGAGGCTGCTCCTCAGCAAAGAGCAGTGGGACACGACAGCTTGGAAGTTACAAAAGTAATTCCCTGATGGAAAACAACCACGGATTTAGGTGGGCAAAGGAGCAAAAAGGTAGAAAATAAATTCCCCTAAACTTCTTGCACTTCATTTGCTCTGGAATTTGCAAAATTTCTCAAGTTCATTGATTTTTTTTTTTTTAATGCAGGAAATTCCATGAAATTTGTGACAATTCTGGGAAGTGAAAACCAGTGCATGTCCAGGGGTGTAAATCCAGCGGGGGGGGATTTAGCTCTCCCAGCCTAGAGACACACCAACTGCAGTGTGGAGAGGCTCCCAGACTTTCTTTTCCTTTCTTTTTTCCCTTTTTTTTCCATGGGGATAATAATAACAGTGTCAAGGACACCATTCAAGCTGATGCCTGGAGAGCTATTCAGTCCAGGCCTATTTACGGCCATTATAAAATGCCTGTGGATAGTTCAACGACCGATTTTCAAGAGTCTTTCTCTACCTTTTGAAGGCTCAGGAAAATCTATCAAACTGCAGAAATTAAGCTATTTTTCTTCAGGGGAAGAGAAACAGAGCAGGGAGCTTCTCGCATTAAAATGCTGCCGTAGATTCCCGATGAATGAAAAATTGCCCGGCATAATAATGAGCTGGGAGATGGATTTTGAAACAGCTTAAACCCCCTCTCCAGGCTCTGTGGCAGCAGTGCTGGGGATTTGGAGGTGAAAGGTGGACCTTCTCTGGGCGCTGCTGTTCCCACATCCATCCAGGGGTGTGGGCAGGGAGTGAGGGATGCAGCCAGGAACGGGCTGGGAGCATCCAGCACCTGCTGGGATACAGCCAGAGCTGCCCTTCCCGTGGCACAGGGATGGGGGATGGAGCTGTGGGGGTCAGCTCTGGGCAGCAGTGGTGCAGATTCCCTGCAGCAGCTCCCTGGGTGTGCATCCACAAGGACAGGGAAGCCATCCCTGTCACACATTGCTGTGCACAGGTGCCCCAAAGGTCCCAAAGCCACTCAGGAAGGAGCACACCCCAGCAGGTCCTCACTGCCACCCTGCCTTCCTCGTGTCTGCTCCAGCCACTCAGCTGCATCCCTGGAAAACAGCACACAGGGCAGTTTGCTCTGGGACATGTGGGGTTTGAGTGCCGTGTGTTAACTCTCACAGGACAAAAGCAGTCGATGTGCTGAGCGAACAGCTCTCCCCCAGACGGGCTCCCAGCACCATTTGGTCCTCAAAGCCCTGCCCTCCTGCCATCCCAAAGCCATAAACGGAGCCCACTGGCTTTTCCAAAGCCTCCAGTTACATTTCATTGCGTGGGAAACACATTTCTTTTTCCCCTACAGGATGCCAGCTCCCTCCTGTGTGCAACCACAGAGCATCATCTGCCCATCCTGAGGGCAGGCCCAGCCTGCTTCCCAGCGGGAGGGGAGGCCCAAACCATCCAAGGACACGTCCTTGCCTTGGGGAGCAGCACGTGCTCCTCCAGCTCTCCTCCTGTCCCTGTTCCCTGGGAGCAGAGCCCGACCCCACCCTGCTGTCAGGGAGCTGTGGAGGGCCAGAAGGTCCCTCCTGAGCCTCCTTTTCTCCTCTGCTTGTGCCCTCTGGAGCTGAGGGCTGGAGGGGCTGTGGGACACTCGGAGGGCTCCTGGGAGGCTGCCATGGTGCCACTCCCTGCTGTCCTACATCCAGGCCAGGCCATGGGGGATGTCCTGCCGTGCCCTGCCCTGCCCAGCGGGCTGTTCCTCCCTGGATATCCACGTCCTGCTTTCAGGGCCTGCTTTGCAAGATCCCACTGCTGGCTTTCCCTCCCTTCCCAGCCCATCCCAGGTTCCCTTTTCTGTGCTCTCCGAGCGGGAGCGATCGATTGTGTCTGTCCGAGCCCCCGGTCTGTACAAGGAGAATATGAATAAATAATGCCATGAGGATGAAGGGGATTTGGAGCTGCCATGTGCTCCTTGGGTAAAACCCTTTCCTTTAAACAGCAGCCATCGCCTGTGCCACTCCTGCATTTTCTTTTCTGCTGCCGAGGCTTTTGCTTCCCGTTAGACCAGGAACGGTGTCCAAGGCATTCCTGAGGGACAAGAACTCGGCTGGTGAATTTCCACAGCTGACACGATGCTGTCAGTGCTCCAGGACCCTTTGCCGTGGGGCGGTGCTGCAATGCAGGGCCTCGGTTTACACGCAGCAAGCAGGGATTGGGGATTTGCACCAGAGCAGGAAACAGGAATGCCGAGTCCCTCTGCTGGGATGCACCTGGGTGCCCAAAGCGTGCCTGGGGTGCTGGCTGGGATATGTTCCCTGCTGGGGGGATGCTGGGACACAGCAGAGGTGCCCAGTGGATGGGACACACCCGGGACACACCACACGGCTCTCAGGTTCCCTCCAGTGTTTCTCTCCCGGCTCTTCAGCCAGCATCTCTGATGCCCACACTCCTCGCCGGTCTGACCTGGAAAGGCAGGGAAAGCCCTTGGCTCTCCGGCGCCAGGCAGCGAACTGTCACTGTCACCGGCTGGCTGCCAGGTGAGGTGCAGGAGCAGTCAGGGCAGATCTCCCTCCTCCTCCTCCTCCGCGTGCTGTCCCGCCCATCCCAGCTCAGGAGCGGGATGCTCCTGCACCGAGTTCCCTCTGTCTGGCCCGAGGCTCAGGCGTGGCCCCGGCGTTCCGGGGGCTGACCCCCCCGCGGCTCCCGGCGGGACGCGGGGACAGGACGGTCCCCGCGGGCAGCAGCTGCCCTCTCCCGTGGGAAAGGCGCCGGCCCCGGCCCTGCGCTGCTCCTGCCGCCGCAGCACTTTGTTCTTTGTGAAAAGCAGGAGCTGCAGCCGCTCTTTGTGCCGCCGATTTGAATTTGACCCTTTCCAACACCAAAAATCGATATTCCCGGGGAGAAGCAGTGGGTGCTATTTTTCCAAGCCCTGTTTACAGCGGAGCAGTCCTCGAGGCAGATGTTATCTCGCGGACTTTACCAAATTTTACAAAGCATTTTCTGAGCACATAATGACAGTATTATCTTTGTCCACCTGCTGAGAGGAGCGGTGGGCTCACAATAAATATCGGCTTCCGAGACGGGCGAGTCAGAGTCCGTCTTATCTGTCCAGATGGGGGGAAAAAAAGGCCCTAATTTACATCCCAGAAAGCACTGGGGTGTGACAAAGGTCATCGGCTGACACTGTACCCTCAACTGGGATGAAAAATATATGAGCCAAGGCTGCATTGTCTGAAGGGGACCCAGTCCCTTCCAAGGACTCCTGCGCCCTGCTCGGCTCTCCCACTCTGCGCCACCTGAGCCATGGCATTCCCTGGCTGGCGCACGGCAGGGATGTGTCCCTCGCTCAGGACGTGGCCCCGGGGCTGCCCAGCCAGCAGGCGGATGGCAGCCAAAGGCAGTCCCAGGTGGCACTGCCCGGGACATCCCTGCCCGGGAGGATCCCCGCTCCTCCCTGTGAAGGACGTGCTTCAGCTCCTGGCTCTGCTGAAATCCCGGCTGCGCTGGGGGCTCAGACTCCCCTTGCAAAGGACTGCACCCCGCCAGCATTCCTGCAGCAATCCCAGCCCAGCCAGGAGCTCTCTCCTACTGCTCCAGCGGGTTTCTCACCACGTGCCTTGTTCGCACAGCTCCTTTCCCCTGAGCCAGCACCTCCACGGCACTGACAGAGAGGATGGCAGCAGATCCCTGGGTTTGGATCCAGGTGCCACCACCCACGGACTCTCCTGGCTGGCCTACTCCCTCCTTTTCCTCCATTTCCAGGAAACTTTCTGGGTTTTACAAATACCCCACAATTAGTGAGTTAATGAGCTAATGAGGGAATTCTAGCCAGCTTCCCTCTCATCTGAGACCCCACAGGATCCTCCCTGTTCAGCCTCTCAGCACCAGACCCACCACGACCTCCCTGGCATAGCCTGGGGGGCACAGCCCAATGTGGTGTGCCAGATTCCTGGAATTAGTCATGAGATTAAGGTACGTGGCCCTGGAATTAGCAAAGGCACGTGTGATGCTGAGCCGAGACCTGAGGGGTCCAGAGGAGCCGAGTCAAACCAGGGGTGTGTGCTCTGTGAGGGGCCACGGAGCCTTCGGCTGCTGGGGTGTCACCGTGGAACATGTCCCACTGCCCCGTTAAAATGACAAAAAGACAAGGAAAAATGAGTGGGGAGTCAGAAGGGAATATAAAATCATTAACACAGTGCCTAATACAGTGGGAGAAATGTCAGTGGGGACGCTGAGCTAATGGGCTAGTCTCCTCCAGGATTTTATGATCTCTGAAGTTTTAAATAATGCACCACGTTCGGATCCCGGTGTCCCTCCTGCCGTCAGCCCGTGATTCCCCAGACCAGCACAAGGAAGCGGTAAATCAGGGACACTCACCCTTGTCTACTACACATTCTGCAGGTAGTGATTGAGCCAAGATTTATTTATTAGTCAAGCTGTGATTGATTGAGAGGAGATTTGCTTGCCGGAGTTAATTACAAGCACTAACTGGCTGCGCTGGCTGCCCGCAAAGCCCGGCTGCCGCTCCAGGGACATCCTGGTTTGTGTCTGCTTCACCCCGCGGTTTGGGATCAACTACCTGGGGCAGATAAAGAGTTGTTGCCAAGAATAATCACCTTGAGTTAATCAATGTCCTATCCCCGGAAGTGCTCACGGCCAGCTTGGAGCAGCCCGGGCTGTGGAAGTGTCCCTGGAATTGGGAACTGGAGTTGGATGGGCTCCGTCCTTCCCAGCGCAAAGCCTGCTGAGAGGCCGCGATACGCAAATTACCTAAACCGCGGAAATCCGCCGTGGACTTTTTGTCACCCTGCACACCCAGAGGGTGCGGGGGAACAAGGGAGCCCCGCTGGGAGCTGAGGTAGTGCCAAGAGCTGCCCGCACAGCCCGGGCGTGCTCCCTTCCCCGGCCAAGGGAGGCAGGAAGGGGGGCAGAGGAGCAGGCTCAGCCCTCCTGGCCCTGCCGTGGGGCAGCCACCGCCTCCCGGGGCTCGCAGGTGCTCCTGCCCTGTCCCAGCGTGTCCTTCCCTGTCCCGGGCTCGGCCCCGGGCTGCCCCGGGAGGATGGAGGTGCCTGTGTGAACTGGTTTGTGTCCGTGCCACGGAGCTCCTGCCTCGGCCAAGGCCAGCTGGGGCCCGCAGAGCTGACCTCGGCTTGGCCGGGAGCCCAGCAGGCCAGGACACAAACGGCTTCTCCGAGCAGAAAAGGAACAAACCACTTTAAAAAAACCCAAACAAGTGAAAAAGGCAAACCAGTAAAAACCCCAAACAAGCAGAAAACCAAAAACGAGCTCTTTAAATTTCATCTCCCAAGGCAAATCCTTTAATGTCAAGCGTCAGTCCCAGGGGTTTTTTTTGTGCTCATTACCACCCTATAAAGTCCCTGCTGGAGGGACGTTTCCTGCCCGGTTTGTCATGGAAAAGCTGACCCAAGAGGGAGCTGGGGAAACATCCTGGCATGAGCATCCCGGGGGCGCTGCCCTGCTCGGTGCTGGCACAATGGCACAGACTGTGTGCCCCAGGAGTGACACACGCACAGCCACCAGTCTCTGGCCCCTCAGGGATGTCGCTCTCTCACAGGGCGTTAATGAATGAATGAATTAGTTAACTGCCTCTCCCTCCTTAGCTGTTTGGGTCAGGCTCCCAGTGCCCATGGCAGTGAGAGCACCCCGGGGAGCCCTTTGTTCCTCAGAGGTGAAAAATTGTACCCACAAAAAGAGTTCCCCCTGCGATCAATTCCCTCTAACAACTTTATTGATTAGCTGCAGTAACATCTCCCATTTATTAATTATGAAGAAGACGTTCCAGTGATTCCTTAAAGTTAACTGTTGTGCTCTCCCTCTGCCCTCAGGCCCCAGCCCAGCCAGCACTGCCCAGAGTGGCACAGTCCCCATCCCTGGAGGGACTTAAAGCTTTGGGGATGTGGCTCTTGGGGACATGGGTCAGTGGTGGCCTTGGCAGTGCTGGGAGAGCCTTTGGTCACAATGAACTTGGAGGGCTTTGCCAGCCTTTAGAGATTTTACAATTCCTCCATGCCCTTCTTGTTCCAGGATCCCAGAGCTGGCACCTGGCTGTGGATTTGTGTCCCTGCAGCACGGGGACCAGAGGGGTGCTTTGTCCCAGATCCTCTGCACAGAGAACAGCCAGGGTGTCTCCATGGCTTTTGTTGTTTGGAATTACTGAGAGCAGAGGTGACAGATGCCAGCGCAGGGACCAGGCGTCCTTTACACACGGGGAAGGGACGTTGGGCTGGTTTCAACAGCCCAAACAGGAGGTTGTCCACATCCTTTGCTGTGGAGCTTTCCCAGGCCACGTGCCCACATCCAGCCTGGCAAGGGGCTGCTCCCACCTCTGCTCCAGCCTCAGGAACACACCAAAACCCGGATGTCACCAGGGCTGAGGGGGCTCATAAACCACGTTCACACCATA
The DNA here is from genome assembly GCA_013399835.1 of Leptocoma aspasia. Taxonomy (NCBI): domain Eukaryota; kingdom Metazoa; phylum Chordata; class Aves; order Passeriformes; family Nectariniidae; genus Leptocoma; species Leptocoma aspasia. The sequence continues at coordinate 61,730 of VXAX01007851.1, read as the reverse complement.
AATTAAATGAAGGAGTCAAGCAAGGGCAAGGAAGCTCAGGAGCAAGCTGGAAGCAGGGGTAAGGAAGGAAAAGGAAGGTCAGAAAGAGGGTAATTAAGGAAATGCAGCAAAGAGAAATTATACAAGAGAGGATTAGAAATGTACAATTGGTGTCGCTACCCGGGGCCATAAATCACTGGCAGTGGGAAGGAGATGCTGAAGGAAGCCAGGGTGATGCTGGACTGATTATGAGTTTGAAATATGGCACGTTGGCAAAAAATCCACGGCGATTTATCTTCTGTCAGCAGCCATCCTGGGAAGGTGGCAGCCATCCCCACACAGCTCTTCTGAGACTGAAACTCCAGTACTGAATTGATTTCTGAGCCTGCCAGCCTGCATTCGTCTGAGCGGGTAACAAATAACACAGGGAGGGAAAAATTGGGAAATCAGAGAGATCACAATCACAGCAAAACAAATGGATGGGGTGGAGAACAGGGATTTGGATACCTCAGACTCTATTTACACCCTGTAAGCAAGCAGAACCCCAAATAAGCCTTTAGCATGCTGTCCTGGATATGTAAAGATTTAATAACTCAGATTTGCAGTCCTACCCACACAGTGATTGCCAGCCCAAGAGAAGGGTGAAAATCTATACTTTTAGCAAATATCTAGATCTAAAAATAAGAGGGGGATACAAATCCTAGCAACGCAGAGGGGTTGGTTGGGAGGTGAATGAAATCTCTGGATTAAAATATGAAGATGTGCTGTAATTACACACCCGAGCCCAAGCTCCCAAAGCCCCTCCATGGGCACAGTGCAGGAGCAGGGCCGGGGCACTGGGAGCCAGCCAGGAGGGCCTGGGGAGGGCTGGAGATGCTGCAGTGCCGGTGGGAGGCAAAGCAGGAGCCTGAGAAAAGCTCCAGAAGGATCTGCTGGCAGGAAGCATAAACCAAAAATAGGCAGTGGCAGGAATCAAGCCGAGAGTGGGGAAAATGGAGACGGCGATCAATACCTGGAGACCAGAAACACAGAGGATGTGAACAGTTTTTATTCCCAACCTGTGCAACCAGGGGCTGAGCTGAAAACCTCATTTCTCTTAGGCAATTCGTAGGCATAGTTCAAAAATGTCTAAAAATGAAACATGTAAATGAGGGCAATGACTGCAAGGTGTCCCCGTGCCTTTTAGAGCAGCAGTCCTGAGCTGCTCCCAGAGGCTGGATGGGGGTCCTGCCACAGGGAAAGGTGACCCTGGGGCATCTCTGCCCAAACACGTGGACACAGCCTAGTTCAGGGATCAGGGAATGTGCCTCTGTCCCAAGACAGTGACTGGCTGCTGCTGCTGCTTCCCTGAGGGTGCTGGAGGGGGCACAGCCTGTGGGTGCAGGGCATCCAGAGTGGGTGGGAAACATTCTCCAGCTCATCCATGGTGAGAGTGAAATGAGCAGGGAAGAGCTCAGAGCTGGAGATGCATTGTCCCGCAGAGAATAATCCCAGCACAGGGCCTGCTGCTGAGCACCTGGATCAGCCCCACTCCCACGGCAGGCCCAGACCTCCTGGGATCCCACAGCCTCTCCAGGGCACTTCACCATTAGGAGAACTCCCCCCATTTCCTAAAAATATTAACCTAATTGGCCCTTGCACTTCCTTTCCCCGTGAGAGCCCAGCAGCAGCACAGCACCTCAGCTTTCCTGCTGTCCTACTTGCACACTGGCTCCACCCTGCCTGGGACACAAGGAGGTCAAGGGACTGGGATTAGAGCCAGGGAGTCCCAGGCTCAGGGTCCTCCCCTAAGCACGGGAGTCCTGCTGGAAAACAGATGGTGAGGAAAAATGATTGGAGGAGGAGATTAATAATAACACTGATAGAAAACCAGATCGAAGGGATCAGGGCATAGCAGAGGGGCTGAGCGATAATTTGGTGCCTTGTGGGAAATGAGGAGGACAGATGCTTGCCTAAATTTGGGGATTAGATTTTGTAGCCTAAAGAAGATAATAAATGAAATTATTATGGCATTAAAGTGCTGGTCCCTGTGGACAAGCAGGTTGGGAAGACCCTTGGCATTAAGAGCCAGGGATGAGGGGACAGGTCAGTTTTAGGGCATCTTATCAAAGGTCATTTCCTGACTGCTGAGAGCTGCTTTAGCCCAGGGGAAATTCCTCCTTGGGGGGATCCATGGAGCATGGGACAAGGATCCTGTGGTCACAATTTTCCAGGAAAGTTTAGCCAAAAATTGCCTTTCTGGGGGGGGGCTTTGGGAAAGTCATGGCATTTCAGTGGGACGGGGACTGTAAGTAAGGGACATCTTACTGGGGTAGCTGGAAGGGCAAGGATGTGTGGAGCCACCAAGCCCAGGCTGCAGTGGCAGGAACACCCTCAGCTCAGCTCAGCCGGCTCCCCAGGCTCCACACTCAGAGCTGCCCTGAACAGGGGTGCTTCTGTTTCCGGGGATTTTCCCCGGCTTTTGTCCCCAGTTTGAAGCCCGAGTGGCCCCAGAGCTGACCCGAGGTGGGAACCCAGCCCGTGTAGGGGTGCCTGGGGCTGCCGGAGGTCCGGGGGCTGCTCGGCAGCGCTGCCCCGGCTCCGGAGGGACGATCCCGCGATCCTTGTTCTCCCTGGGAGGGTAATTGGCACACGGGCTTGAGATGGAGATCCGGCGCTGCCTGGGCTCCCTGCGCTGCGGCCCCGCTGCTTATCCGTGCTCCACTTAAAGGGTTTCCCACGGAGAAGTGGCTAATGATGGCCCGGAAAGATGAGCAGGGAGGAGGCTACCGCAGCCGCTCCTCGGCGAGCTGCTCCTGCCCGGCAAACACAGCAGCCCCTCTGCCGCAGAGGGAAGCGGCGTGGGAGAGCCCGGGGGCCGGGAGGAGGAGGAGGAGGAGGAGAGGGAAATGCTTTACGAGGGGACCTTCGCCTCTCCGAGCACAAATATCTAAAAACTATTAATTTCGGGCAGCAGCTAGGAAGATATACATGAAAGGGAAATTGATTTCTATTTAAATGGTATGTTTTCATCACCTTTTTTCGGAGCATGAACATTCATCTCTGAGTACCTGTGCTAATTGATTTCAAATGCAATTCAACACAATCACTGTAGAATGATAAATCTGGGGCCAAGAGGGGAAAGGAAGGAGATCAGCACGGCTGGGAGAGGGAGAGCCCAGGGGCACAGGGAGCAGGTCTGCCAGCCTGTCCCAGAGCCTGGACAAGGTGGCACAATCCCATTACAGCCGTCATTTGGGGATCAGCGAGGTTTACGGATAACACAAAGGGACCTGCTAATCCACATAAACTCTCGGGGAGGGAGAGATTACGAGGGAGATGGGGCACAAGCCAGGAAAGGAGCCGAGCATGCCAGGGCTGGGAGGGGCCTTACAGACAGTCCAGTCCCACCCCGTGCCGTGGGCAAGGACACCTTCCACTAGAACAGGTTGCTCCAAGCCCCATCCTGAACACTTCCAGGAACGCAGCGAGCAGCAGGAGCAGGGTGAGACTGGAGGAGCTGGGAGGGCACCAGTAAAAGCTGCAGCTGCAGATCCAGTGCCACGTGCCATGTCCTGGGAGGACACCGCAGAGGAGACCGCTCCAGGAGCAACGGCTCTGAAAAACACCCAGCTTTTAGGTGTTTGTCCTCAAATAAATAATGGAACATGATACCCAAAAAGCTGCTGTGGGAAAATGGGCTAATGGAAGCCCTGGGTAAGTGTAGGTGATGCGGAGGGGAGCTGCTCCTGCCTCAGCATGGGGCACTTGTAGCCAGATATTGCAGTGCTACAGCCTGTTGTGGTACTCAGGGCTCAAAAGGATGCTGGAAACTGGGGGGAGAGCAGAAAATAGCCATAAAAATTACCTGCAGCCAAAAAGACACTGCACAGCAACCAGCTGAAAGAGCCTGACACGTTTAGCTCATAAAGGAAAGAGGGGAAAATGCCCTGATAGCTGGATATGGGAAATTCTGCAGGAAAATGACAGAATAACAAGGCACCTTTAACCTGAGGCTGCTCCATAAGGAAAGAGACCCCAAACTGGAGCTGGGGGGAAGCTGTGCAGGCCCTTCCCCACTGACACAGGCACACACTCTTGGGCACAAGTAGGATTAAGGAGTGAAATTCCGGGGCCTTTGGTAAATGAGCAATCTATGAATTCGGTATGGCACTGCAGGATAAAGCTCAGTAGCAATATTCATATGGGGTTATCCCCATTTACCCGGACTGGTTTGGCTCCCAGCTAATCTGAGCCATTTCACACATCGCTGGGGAGGGAAGGGGATGTATGTGGACACTGCCCAAACTGGAGATGATGCTGCAAATTCTCTGTTCTTTTGCTCTCTCCACTGCTGGGACACAGACAGGCATTTTTGCTGGGCTTTTCTAAAGCAGTTTTTATGGATATCATCTTTTTCGAGGACCTGTAACCTTGCCAGGCAGAGGGTTAGAGCTCAAAACCCACCTCCAAACCACTTGGAGCTCTTATATTGATGCAGCTGGGACTGTAAGCAAAATAAACCCAGTGAAATAATGGCCAGTGGACAGGCAGAGACCGTGGAAAGGATATTGATTGGAACAGGGTCTCTTTTCTGCACAGCACAGTGAGCTCTGAAGGGCTGAGCTTCAGGTAATTTCTAGCAAATAATGTGTTGTACACTGCTATTTGTGGATCCTGGAAATAAAACCGGAGCATCCGGGGCTCTTGTCTAACAAGTCCCTGTAGCTAGGGCCAGCAGCTGGTGCCTTGAGAGAGGAATAAAAGCAGCAAATCAGAAATAAATTGGGATAAAATAAAACCCAGCATGCTTGGCAGTGGTGGGACATCGGGTGCACCCCCAGGCGGCAGCACCTTCCCTGGGTCCGTATGCAAACCGTGCCAGGAAAAGCCCACGGAACCGGAATGGGATGAAGTTTCCCAGGTGCAGAGGTGCAAGGTGGGATGGGACACACGGCCACAGGCACGGGACAGCCGGGAACAGCAGCTCTGCAGTCCCAGCGCCAGGGCGAACAAAAGAGATGTATTTGTTTGCCTGTATAATATTTACTCGAGCTGCCAGCGCTTGCTGCTGAAGGATTTGGAGGCAGAACACATCTGTCCGTGGCAGAAGGGCAGTCAGGAGCCCTGCCAGCCCCGGCATCCCGGCTGGCTGCGCTCCGCCTGCCTCCTGCACGGGTAACAAAGAGATTGCAGCGCCGGTTCAGAGGTGGGGAATTTGATAAACTGGCTCATATTTTTAAATGAACAAATGACACTTCATCGTGGCCATGACAGAGGGCTCGGCGCTGCTTTACAGTAATCTATGCCTCCTTTAACACACGGCTGCGATCCCGGCTGCCGGCAGATGAAGGATGGAGGAGCAGGCAAAAGGTTAATAGAGCATTGGGCCTTTTTTAATTGAAAAAATGACTGAGGGACCATGTAGCAGAGCGAGCAGTAATATTATTACAGGCTGTAAGTACTGTTCCAGAGACTTACTGTTCATCTGGGAGCAGAGTAATGAGCGCCGGGCTGCGGCTCCCGCCTCGGCCCGAATGCCGATGGCTCACCAACAGGAACCAGCTGCCTTGGGAAAGGGACAGGGTTGCCTAAATGTTTGTCTTCCTTTGCAAACTTTGAGTTTCTCCAGGAAGAAGTACCCTGGGTGGCTGGCAAAATTGATTCCTCCACATGGTGCCTCAGCAGTGCCGTACCGGATCAGCACTGGTGTGCGAGGGGCTCCGGCTGGGCTGGGATTTGTGGTTAGGGGGAGAGGCTGCAGGGAGCTGCCTCCTGATCCAGCCTGTGTGGCACAGGGCAAACCAGCACAGCTGTGTCCATCTCAGGGACTGACAGACCTTTACACCACCATGGATGGGCCCTGTGTCCTTCCCTGGCACTGCTGGTGCTCCCTGCTGCCAGTCTGGCACAGGGCACAGCATGGAGCATTCCTGCACCTGAACATCCCTGTGCTGAGCATCCCTGTGCCAATTCCTGCCCTGGGGCATCCCTGTGCCAATTCCTGCACCTCAGCATCCCTCTGCTGAACATCCCTGTGCCAATTCCTGCCCTGGGGCATCCTTGTGCCAATTCCTGCACTGGGGCATCCCTGTGCCAATCCCTGCACCTCAACATCCCTGTGCTGAGCATCCCTGTGCCAATTCCTGCACCTCAGCATCCCTCTGCTGAACATCCCTGTGCCAATTCCTACACCTGAACATTCCTGTGCTGAGCATCCCTGTGCCAATTCCTGCCCTGGGGCATCCCTGTGCCAATTCCTGCACCTCAGCATCCCTGTGCTGAACATCCCTGTGCCAATTCCTGCCCTGGGGCACCCCTGTGCTTCTGCCATGGGTGCCCTGGTTGGGATCTGCAGCACAGGCCCTCTGCTGAGCCCAGACATCCTGGGGAGCTCTGTGACCCCACAGTGCCACCTGCTCCAGAGTCAGGAACAGGGATAAATGGCACACGGCATAGCCTGCAAGGAGAGAGGGGACGAGGGGGAGGAAGATGTCCCGGAGAAGCCAGCAGGCAAGGGGAATGGCCTTTCAGGCCGCAGCAATGGAGGGAAGCCCATGCTCGGAGGAGGTTTGTTCCGGAGCAGGGTCAGTGCCCGGCTCAGCCGAGCGGCGGCGAGGCCCGGCGGTGCCGACAGGGCTAATTGATGAGGAATTGCCACCGGAGCGCTGTGTCATCCCGAGGAGCTGAACTCGGGGCTGGGGGAAGCGGGCTGTTAAACAGGCTGTGGCGGCGCTTTGGGCTACCAGGATTTATGCTCCGCAGGAGCAGCTCTATCTGTCATCTGTGAAAAGCCTCATTTACAGAGAGAGTCAGTCAGGAAAGGCAATCAGCCTGGAACCTGCTATGCTGGGAATTTATAACTGCTGTGCCAGGGAGAGCTCATCCCTCCCTTCCGCAGGAGCAGTGGCAGGAGCTGCGGGGAGCTGGCCCGCGCCCAGGAATGGGTGTTTGCTCCCACAGGGAATGCCCCGGCCCCAGCACCGCCTCAAAGAGCCCCAGGTCTGGAGAGAGATACGGTGATGGGGACACCCATCTGTGGCACGGCTGGGAATGCTTCTGTTAGGAGTACGCAGACCTGTCACCAGTGGGCAAAAGGGAATTCTCATGGAAAAAAGCAGGGGAAAGGGAGGCAGGTTTTGCCTCACCTGTGGGCCTGGGGCTTTGCCTCTGGTGTAGAGGAGGATTTCCAGGCACGGGAAACCACAGAATCCCAGAATGGTTTGATTTGGAAGGGGTCTTAAAGCCTACCCAGTGCCACCTGGCCATGGGCAGGGCCACCTTCCCCTAGCCCAGGCTGCTCCAAGCTCTCACACAGCCACGTGCTCTCCTTCCTGGGACCCCTGGGCAGCACGGGGGGATCTGCTGCCACTGGGAGCAATGGGTTAATGAGGCTGCACATCTTCCTGCAGCAGCAGAGCCCACACTGGTGCCGTGCTCCAGTCCGCCCATGATGGACCTCAGAATAAAGCCCCTGACCGACGGATGGATTGCTAACATCATCATTTGTGCTGCATTTTCCTCTCCCGTGGAGGATGAGCTCCAGTTGCTCCCATCCATCTCATTCTTTCAAGTCATCTTCATTCTGCAATTTCCCCTCACCCCGAAAAGAGTCAAAGATCGATCCATTTCTTTCCAATTTCAGCTGGGGAGAGGGAAGGAGCCCGGGGAGAGGCAGAGGATGCCTTTTGCCTTCCCCAGCACGTGCCTGTCCGCGTTCCTCCCCGTTCAGAGCGGGAGCACGGCTGGCTGGGTATTGATCCCTCCCTGGGAAGTGCTGCAGCCTGTGCCCTGACCTCCTGCTCACCTGCCAGAGCCAAAAACAGTCGGTTCGGGTCTCTGTGAGGCAAAAAATGTGTTTGTCCCCTCAAAAAGGCAAAGGGTGGCCCAGCCAGGACAGCAGCCTGTGAGCCCAGCCGCTGCCACTCTGTAGCAGCACAGAAAGGAGCTGGGAACAAATCCCGATGGGAGCAGGGTGAGCCCTGCCCACATCTGCACTGAGTTGTGTTTGGTCTCAGCTGCTCTGCTCGTGGCCAGGTGGGACCCTGAGGTTGGTAATGGGGGATGTGGCACTCAGATAAAAAATGGAATTCAGGCACCCACCATGAAACACCACAGATCCAAACATCTCTGCCACAGCATGGTCACTGTCCCACTAAATCCACACTCCAACACATCCCTGTTGTGCCCCTTGCCATGTCTGGTAACAAATCTAATTTTAGGTGTCATGCAGCAGGTGTTTAATTATCAGACACAGTGCTTAGTTGCATTTGTGTCCCAGCAGGGAGTAGTTTGGATGCATTTTGGCTCCAGGAGCTGCCAGTGCTGCCTCCCGAACTCCCTCTCTGATAACAGGTGCTTTTACAAACATTGTTAAATAAGATGGATTCAAAATAGGCCTGGTTCTCCCACCTGATCAATAGATCTGAAAGGAATGATGCCAAATATCTGGAGTTATTGTGCAGCACTGATGGCTGTCAGGACAACAGGCAGAGCAAAGACAAATACACACCTTTGCCTGGGTTATTACTTTAAGCTTGTTATTATCATTATTATGGGTGATTAAAAATCCCATTAATCAGATGCTAAACAGATTAAGCCCTATGAATTAATTTTCTGGAAATAACTAAGACAAACATTCTGTGCAGAGCTCATTTAATGAAATAGAAGCTGTTTATCTGCAAAATTAGGGCTTGAGCATAGCTGAGCTTCAGCTGGAAAAATCCAGTACGGTGTGGGCACGGCGGGCACAGGCTGGAGCCAACGCCGATTTTTTACCCATTCTAAGTAAAAGAAAAATCTTGCTGTAAGTAATCTATGATACATTACACAAAGAGCTCATTAGTGAGAGCTACAAAATAAAATTACAGTCAGTTAGGAACTAATTCCTTGATTTAGTGTGTAAGGAGAGGAGGCTGAAGGACAGAGGCCACGTGTGCTGCTGATGGGAGCACTGAGCTCTGCTGGGGAGGTGCTTGGCACCAGCCTGTCTGTTCCACTGCCCAGGTGTGCACACCTGAGGAGGCTGGGCCTCCTCCTGCCCTCACTCTGCACCACCCCCATGGACCTGGCACATCTGGGCATGTGATGGGAGCAGCAGCACTGGGAGGACCTGGAAAGAGGAGATTTCTATGTTGTTTTCTTGGAAGCAATTTCATTCCATGTTAGTTCGTTATCATGACTAATTGCTGACACTTTTTTAATGGTTGTGTATCACAGAGTTCCACCTGCTGCTGGGTCCAGACAACTTTAGGTCTGTTCTGCAATGGGGACCAAGAAGGATGAGCTAGAAGGAGAACCCTAAGGTTGAATTAAGAATGTGACATATCAAAATATAAGAGACAAATAAAAATAAGATGTGCTCTGGTATGTTAGCAAAACAGAGTGAGATCTGGAGCCAAACAGAGGATTTTCTTCCTGGTTTATATGCACCCCTTCACTAGGCACAATGTCCACCATTTCCCTATGAGCCGGAGGCAACTGGGAGCCAAGGCCCCTGGAAAACCATTTTCTCCTACTAACAGTTAAACAAGGTGGTTCTTATCAGCTTTGCCATTAATGACAATGATATAGGAAATGAACATTAATTGATTTTTCACCACCATCTTTACCTTCCATGATTGTGGAGTTGCCTCTGAGAGCAAAATATTGGAACCAATGGGGTAAAAAATTGCACTGTGGTGAAATAAATATGAGAGCCATGCAGCTGTGGCAATATCCTCATCCTGAAATCATCCAGCTGTTCCTGCTGCTATCCCAGCCCTGGGGTGACCGACATCCTGATCTCCAGAGCATTGCTCTGTTCCTTTTCTGCCCAGTATCCAACCCCTAAAGCATCACCAGGGGCAAGTGGATCTTCCCTTTGCATCCATTTATAGCCTTCCCCAGAAATTGCCTATGGAATTGCTGTTTCTGATGTCTGTTTTAATAAATGGGTGTGTTTGCTATTGCTGTTGAAAGTTCCGTGTTTGGCCTTTTTAAGTCATTTGATTAGGAAGTAGAGAGAATATTTTAGCAGCAGAGAAGCCTCTCACAATCAGCACCAGGAGGAATAATCCAATTTTCTTGGCAAAGAAGGGCAAGGGTCCTCCTAGGAGGTCAAAGCTCCCTTAGCACAATTAGAACTTTAATTAATGAAATTGGTTGAGCCTCCACCAGCAGAAGCAGCGTATTTGTGGAGCTCTGGGAGTGGAGACAGCAGCTCCCTACTGGCTCTGCTGAGCACACCCCAGCCCCCAAATGCACCCAGACCCCGCAGTGGAGGACATTTATTCCAGAGATGCAACTTTGGGGCCCTTGGTTGAACATCAAGAGCCAGACTGGCCTCTCCAGCAGCTCTGTGAGGAGCGGCACGACTCACGGTGTGTCGTGCTGTTCAGACATGCTGTCTGCAATTAATATTGCATAATGGCCTCCTGATTCCTCAATTATGTATTTCTCTTTCTCAGCATCGTGTGGTTTTTTTACAGGGTTAATTATTTTCCATCATTCTGCCTTTAGCAACAGTCGTCTTAATTAAGGGGGCCAAGTTCCGCTCTCATTCCTGCCTGGCAGATCCTAATGAAATCAGTGGAGCCGTGCGGTGTAAATGGGAGGCACGCCGGCCATCCAGCAAAGGTGAAACGTTCCCTCTCTTGTTGATTAATGCATAAAATTAACCCAGGCTTAATGTCCCACTGCTGACGGAGCGAATCACTGCAGAGCCCCCTGTCGGGGTGGTTTTCCATGAGCACTTCTCACCTTGTTCTCCCCGTGGGCACACCAGCGGTGCTCTGCCACCACAGCAGCAGCTCCTGGGTGCCCTGGCTCTGCTTTTGGCTTTGAGAAACACGGCAGAAATTTGAAGCAAGACTCCAAGTCACCGTCACCTCTCCCTCCAGTGGCTCCAGACAGGGCTGAGCAGGTGGTCCCTGTCCCTTTGCTCCTGCCCAGGGCTCTGCCAGCAGGCAGCTCCCCCAAAGCCATGTGCTATTCACTTCCAGGGATCAAACAGCTGAGGCAGGGGTTTAAATCAGCCCAGAGCCCCAACCCTGGCAGTGCTCCCCGGCTCACTCCCTGCCTCTGCCCCCACACCCTCGCCTGCTGGCACCAAAAGGGCTGATCCCCAATTATTCCTCCCTGGCTTGCATTTCCTGACAGCCCAACATTAAACCGGGCCCAGGCAGCCATGCAGGGGAGGCTCCAATAAGTGGATCCACATGCAATATTCATGGATGGCTTCAGAATAGTTACAGATCCATCACACTTGGCAGCAGGATGGGGATGGCGTGCGCTCCTAATGCTGGGCTTAAGCACCTTCTTGAACCCGAGCCCTGAGGCTGGATGAGCACCTGGAGCCAGGGGTGCCGGCACAGTGCCACTGCTGGCGTGTCCCCATCTGTCCTGCCAAAGCCCCCTGCCCGCTCCACAGTCCCCCTCCCACCTCAGGGAAGCCCTGGAAAGCCTTCTGGGACCTGGGCCTGTGGGCATCCCTGGCCACCCCGTGATGGAGCTGGAGCTCTGGGTAAAGCCCCCGCAGCTCAGGGAAAACAAGGGAGCCACTGGAGCTTAATGCCCTCACTCTGGGAAAGGTTTGTTTACCAGCTTTGGCCAGCACCACACTGCAGCTCCAAACCTGATCTCATCCCCCAGGATTAATTTTTACACAATCATTCTGCACTCTATGATAATCACTCTATAAAAAAATGAAGAGATTTGGGATTTTTTCCAGCATGGAGGATTAGGTCTAAAGACAAGTAATCTGCAGGAAGCTCAGCTGCATGCACACCACTAATCGCTCCGCACTCTTCCCAGCTTTAGCTCTTTCATTAGGATTTTCCACAGTGGGCTGGCTGTCCTTGCTGAGGTCGGCTGCCACAGACAGGCAGACACATCCCGAGGGATCCGGCCCTGTGCCAACCCACGGGGGGCCAGGCAGCAGCTTGGGCGAGCGGCAGTGCCACGAATCCCCGAGTGCCACGCACCCCTGCGGTGCCGTGCCTCCCTGCGGTGCCCTCGGTCCCTGCAGTGCTGGGGACACAGCTAGGCTCAGCACCTCTTTCTCCACTACAAAGCTCTGGAAAGGCTCCCCACTCTGGGATCTCTCCAGTTTTCTTGGGAAGGAGGTGAAGCAATTGGCATGGGAGACATTTCTACAGCGCAACAAACCAGGTGGTGGGATGGTTTTAAAATGTAATAGACTATTAAAAGAAATGACGAGCATAAATCCTGAATCCTTTAGTAAATTCCTGGTGGTTTAAATAGGTGAAGAGTGGGAACTGGCAATTTCCCTGTTCCAGGGGCAGCTGTCTCTGTGTTCTCCTGAGCCCCCAGGAACCTCCTTCAACTACCAGCTTTGCTGGGCCTGGCTTAACTAACCCTGGTCCTGCATTAAGAGCAGCAGTGAGTGGAGGAGGTAGCAACACACACCCCAATCCCTCCTCATGGGCACACCAGGATTATTCCCATTGTTTCCCACTGAGGCTTGGGACTGAATTCCCAAAGATTCCTGATGGGATGTGACCCCATGCCTGGGGCTCAGCAGGCTCCTGGCACTGCCAGAAGGGTGAGAGCTCACAGGCTGGGAGAAATCGCTGCACGTTTTAGAGTCAGGAGGAGAGACGTGCCCGTTGTGCCCAGCAAGCGTTTTTCCAAATATAATTAAAATAAGTACATCTCTACGAGGTCTCTGACTACAGGGATAAGGATGCAATGCCAGGTTTTTAAAACAAAATAACGTAAGCACTTAGAAAAGGACTCGAGCAGACTTTGGGTACTTATGTTCAAAATAATTGTCCCAGGAAACCCGATTCAGCAGCCACCCAGGCTGAAAGCACTTAGGCACACGCGGGCAGGCGTTCAACAAAGCATTTAGTGACCCCGGCGCTGCATCAGCAGGAACGCGGGGCTCCGGGCAGGGAGTGACTCAGGGAAACCGCGGGGCTCAGGCGGACGAGGTCCCGCCGGGGGACGCCGGGATCCTGCCCGGGTCCCGCCTGGACCCTGCCTGGCTCCTGCCAGGGTCCACTACGTTCACACCTGGTCGTGCATGGGTCCCATTGGGATCCCACCTGGTCCCAGCCTGAATCCTGCCCACCCCTCACTGGTCCCACTGGGGTCCCGTGTGGCCCGAAGCACGCACGGCAGTGTCCCCGCTGTGCCCCGCTTGCCGCTGGCTCCTGCCTCTGTGGCTGCTCCCACTGCCTTAAGGGCCGGGATGTGAGGGTTCCTTGGCCCAGCAGGGTGTCCCAGGAGCCACAGGAGCTCGCTCCTCACACCCTTCCCCCGGGAATACCTTTGCAGTCCAAGCGGAGCTGCTGTAATCCAGCAACCTCGGCTGCTAAAGGCAGGCGAGGAGGGAGAATGCTCGTGGTAATAAATTCATGGATCTTCATACCCCAGCAGGCTGACAAGCACCTGGTTTTAAAGAGACTTTAAAACCACTTGGAGCGCTGTGAGGCAGACTGAGACCCCCTTATGTTTGGAGAGCCCAAACACCAGCTTCAAAGGAGGGAGGGAAATTGCAAAGATAGCCTGGAAAAAGTGGATTTCAGCGGGGACAAATCTCCAAAGCCCAAGTTTCCTGTACTGTTTTAAAGACCGTGTACCTTGTGCATGAATAAGTGAAAGAGCGGGAACCTTTCCTAAGTGCACGCCCAGCCTGACAGGTGTTTCCTCCTCTGGGCTGTGAAGTGATCGATGCTGCTGGTTCCTTTCACGTGGCGCGGCCGTGCTTCCGCCGGACGGGAGCCATCGCTCCTGCAGTGCCATCCCTGCTGCCCGGGGAGTCTGCCCCGGACAGGCTGTCCATGGGTGCCTGGAGAGCAGGCTCTGTCCCACTGCCCAGCTGAGAGTGAAACACACAAGGCACATTTCTCCTTGGAGAGCCTCAGATCTCAGCTAACCACATTTCCTGCCACTGCCACTGCCACTGCTGGATTCTCCTGACTTTAGGGCCAGTGTTCCTCGCCAGCTGAGGGCTCGGTGCACCTGGGGCTATCCCAGGGCTGGTAGGGTGCTGCTGGCAGCCTGGGACATGTCCTTCCAAGCTGCCCCTTGTCCCCAAGCTCCCCTGTGAGCAGTGAAACACGGGCTCCCAGGCCACTGGCTCCTCTGGAGCTGCCCACAGCCCCGAGCTGCCTAATTGAGGCGGGAGCGGTACCTGGGCCTCCCCGCTCCTGCCGCAGCCTGCGGCGAGCCGAGCTCCGTGTCAATTACAGGAAAATCAATGAAGATACTGTTCAGGACTCCTTTTCACCATTCAGCACGGATGATATCCTTCACTTTCTAGCACTGATTCATTTACTTTCGGCCTCTCCAGGGGCTCCTGACATATTGCTATCTCTGAAGAATCTGAAGCAAGAACTGCCTTTGTTTCCACTGCAACTTGTTGGTGGGGCTGGGGCTCACTGAGGGTCAGGGGAGAGGCTGTAGCACACGGCAGGGTTTAAACATTTCTTACCAAAACACCTTCCCGAGGTCCTCCCAAATCTCTTTTGCACGGGCAGAAGCAGGGGGAAAATGGGCCCAAACACGGCATAGAGTGCCATCGATGTCCTTGCTCCAGCTCCAGGCTGCTCCAGCTGAGCTGTCCCCAAAAGCAGTGACACCACAGTAGTGCTGCTTCTCTTGCTGGCCGTGTTAGACGGGGCTTGGAGCACCCTGGTCCAGTGGAAGGTGTCCATGGCAGGGGCTTGGAACTGCATGGTCTTTCCCAGTCCAGCAGCTGTGAACTCTCCTGCAAGAGAAAAGCCAGGAGAATGGACAGGACTGCACACCAGGGCTGCATAGTCTCACTCTGGGGTTTATTCCCACCCCCAAGGACTCAAGGTCAGAAACTACAGGAGACAATATTACATGTTATAGAACTGATTTCTAAAATATTTAAAGCAAAAGTCTGCAGTTGGTTTATTCTGTGAAGCCTTGGATTTCACTGGGACAACACTATCCATGTTGAAGCTGGGGACACCATGCACTGGGTGGACAATAACGGACACCAGGTGACAGTCACATAAAATGCCTATGTCCTGTATCAAACCACTGCTATTTCCTGCATTCCCAGCCTTTTCTCTCACTCCACCAAAGCCACAGGCATCCTGCAGCAGTTGGATATAGACCTCAGGCCGTACTGTGGCCGAACTCCCACTGCAGGCTGGAGAACCACACTGATGCAAACCCCAGCCCTGCGAGCTCCTCATGTTCCTGCTCTTCAAAGAGAGCTCCGTGCATGGAGAGCAGTAGGAAATAGCCCAGAGCAAGGACGGGGCTACAAAGACAGGATCTATTATTTATGAGGCACTTCAGTGAACTCGGGGCTCGGAGGCAGAGTGGGCTGGG
>VXAX01007851.1:332-34098 GCA_013399835.1 Leptocoma aspasia | reverse complement strand
CAGCCCCCGCGGCCCCGGCCCCGGCCCGGCCGCATTGTCCGCGGAGGGCGCGCGGGCGCCCCCTGGCGCGGTCGCGGAGCGCCGCAGCCCCCATTGTTCTGCGGGGGCCGCGGGGGGGCGGCGGGCAGCGACCCCCGGTACCGACCCCCGCACCGACCCCCGGCAGTGCCCGCACCGGAGGGAGCGGGACAGACCCAGCGGGAGCTGTCCCTGCCGTGAGGCCGTGCGGGGTGCGCCCGCGGCACGGTGGGTGCCCGGAGGTCGCTCCCCGGCCGGTCCCGCGCGAGTGCGGGCAGGGCCCCGCCGTGGAGCACGGCCGGAGCTGCCTTCCTGCTCCCCGGAAACCGCGCGGCCGTGGGCGTGGGTGTAGAAGGACACGGGGGGCTGTGGCACGGGCAGACACCAGTGGGACAGACCGCAACATTGGGCGGGGGCAAGGGGCCGGGGCGCTCTGCTCTGACAGCGACGAAAATCCGGGGATATTTGTGCCACCGAGTCCGTCCTTTCTTTATTTCAATTGATCCCGACGCGGGCAGATTGTTTCCCAGCGGGCAGGTGCACAGCGGGCTGTTCCCAGGGCTGCCCGCTCTACCGGCACACCCGGGGGGCTCTGAGGGAATCCGGGGGTCTCTGCGGCAGGGAAATGGGCACAGAGAGTTCCTGCTCTGGTAGAGGCAGCTGCCGAGCAGGGCGAAGAGGAGCCATGGATGATTGATGGCCTTAATCCCTGCCCGACCTCTAACCAGAGGTGCTGCGGGTTAAACACCCGAGGCCTGGGGGCTCCAGAATCCCCGCGGAGAGTGCTCGGGCTTTCCGAGGTGCGGGGCAGTCCCGGCTATGCTGCCCGTCGGGACAGGGACGCTGATCCCCTCCCCGGCTCTAACGCCGACTGCAAACTCCTCTCGTCCCTTCCAGCACCCGCGGGCATCCGGCTGTTCTCTGCTTGCAGCCAAATGAAGGTGCCGAGGTCTCCCTGAGACAGGGGCGTCAGAGGGACAGAAGGGGTTTGGGTTTTTTGCCGAGCACGCGGTGATGTCGCCTTCACAAACAAACATGTATCGAGGGGGAAATCGATGCAGATAATGTTTAGAAGATTAAAAGAGCATTAATGCTGGCAACAGGAGCATCAACGCGTGGACCCAGTTTTCATTGATCTGGAACCTGAGCCGGCTCATTTCCAGTAACGTGGCTGGTGCTTTTCCTTCCCAGCACTGGTCCCGGGTGGGGGTTCCCCGTAGAGCCCGGCATATAGAGCAGAAAATCAGGAATCACAGCTGCATGCAGAGTTATGCCTGTATAATTCTGCATCTCTGCTTTACCAGTCCCCCTGAATGCCTCTGCAACCAGGAGTAAAGTTTGGAGAGAGCTCAGGTGCTGAGTGGCCATGGACTCCCCATGGAGCGGGAAAGACCTTTGCAAATTACCTTTCCCTTCAGGAAATCGATTATTTTAATTTTCTTTTATTACCACGTGTGAATATGCGGCCCCATTGCCTCAGTGCTTCCTTCTCTCCTCTTACTCGCTTGCTTAAATCCCTCTGAGCATGGGGAAAAAGCCACAACTATTTCAGGTTTTTAAAAACAAAAAAGACCCACCAGCTATTTGCCCTATAGTCCTGGAAATTTTTTCAAAATGGGATGCAAATGTGCTGTCCTTGAAGGGAAATCCCCCTCTCCCTATGGGAGCAGTAGCAACGTGGGTGTGCTTAGTATTTTTTCTTATTATAGAAGATCTACGGTGTTGTCTATTCTATTCTAACCTAATTTAATTTAATGTTGTTATTTCTGTGCTTATTGTCTCTTCTTGGGGGTCTTTAGGACTGCTCTGTCAGGGGGCGGTGCTGGGAGGTTCTGTGCGGGCAGGACGGGCTGTGCACGGGGAGTTCCGCGGGTGCTCTGGAGCTCCGAGGGCAGAGCACCCTTTGGGGTCCCCGTGCGCCTGTCCCGCTGCGGCTGCAGCCGGGGAGCGGCCACTGCCCTCCCGGGGACACCGTGCTGCCCCCGGGGCACGGCCTTTGGGGCCTTGGGGGGGTCGGACTAACGCTTTGGCCGCAAAACCACCCCCGCCGGCGGCATCAGCCCGTGACCCCGTCCCCAAAACGGGCTGGTGCCCCCGCTCGTGCCGCTTGCCGCCGGGAGAGCGGGGCTGCCCTCGGGACGGGGGACACGGGGCTCCGGACCCGCTTTCCTGCCCTCCCGCCCCGCCGGGGAAAGGTTTCGGGAATCCCTAAATTTCTGCGGGGTCAGCAGAGCGCTGCTCCGCCTGTTGGCCTTCTGCGGTGCCGGATCGCCTTATTGATGATGAAACACTTTTGTACGGAAACACCGCCAAGGGTTCGTTTGTGCAGCACCGCCCGATCCCCGCGCCGTGCTCAGACCTGTCAGTACCACGGAGAGCGGCGGAGGGGGACGAGAGCAGGGGCGGAGGGACGGGAGGAGCAGAGCGGCAGCAGGAGCGACACGACACCTCGGGGCAGGCGGTGGCCGCTCCCCGGCCCGGGCCCGGCGAGCCCTGGGTCACGGTACCAGGAGTGGGCGGTGGCAGTGTCACATCGCAGGGCTGAGCCCCTGCACCCCCAAGTGCCCCAGGCCAAGGAGAGGGGTCTCACCGTGAGGAGTGGGCTATGGACAGTTGTCCACCCATCCTCTGCCTCTTTGTGCCCTACCAAATGTTTCTCCCCTGGATTTTGAGGCTACTTTGTTGTCTGTATCCCCAGCTAAAAATTAAGGCATGATAACATCTGTATCAGGCATGTTACCTATTTATAAAGCTATTTCTTAGTGTTGAACTAAATATACAGGTATGTAAAGGTTCTTTGAAAGGTGCTTAGTGGCTTGAAATATTGGTGCTCTCTTAATCTATAGATCAGTGGTTGTGTTTGAACAATCCATGCGGTAAATTGTGGTGCTGGCTGATAAATTATATTTCTCATGTACCAACTTTCTGAAATAATACCCTGCCCCAGCTCTTTGTTCCACATCATTTCTGAAGGCGTTTCTTCCACACAGAAATCTGAATCCTGTTTTTGCAAAGCAAATTAGTTTTATCGGTTCCTTGATTATTTAATGAAGTTAATTCTGAGTACATTTTGGATTAAATGCATTTCTGTATTTTCTCCCCTACTTTTTAAGAGAAACAATTAATTGGTCATCATGTCTTACTCATTCTGAAGCTGTTCTTCTATTTCCTTATAAGATTTTCCCCCCAGCATCTCTTTTTTTTTCCTTGTATTTCTTGCCCATCACTGTTTAAACTGAAATACCCCATACTCAAGTATTCCTCTGCAGCTGAAAATTGCCACAATTTATTTATGGCGAGGAATGCATAAAGGGGAGAACATTTTTGCCAAAAGGATTTTTTCCCAGTAACTGGTGTTGGTTCTTCCCACACTCTGTAGGGGCGTTTTTGCTCTGCACTGTGGCCCCGGGTGCTCATCCTTGGTGCTCCTCCCTGGTATTATTCACAAAACCTTGTCCTGGATGTTGCTGCCATCCAGCAGCTGCAGGAGCTTTTCCTTCCCTTCCAATTAGCCATTACTGGGAGATGACAAGCTTCCTGCAGAAGCCAACAGGGCTGTGCCGAGCCTCTGAGCACTAAAGGCAGCAGACTCCTCATCAGAGCAGCTCCCCTGGAGCTGCCTTCAGAGTGCAAAGGGGCTCTGCAGGTGTGCAGAGAATGGATCTCAGAGGGAAAGCAGGCCTGAAAGGGACTGCAGACATCACTCGTCCTGACAGTCTGCCCCTTTCTTCAGGAATCTCCAGAGTGGGGTTTTTTACCTAAGCAATCTCTTCCAGGGCTTACAGGTACAAAAAACCCCTTAATGACTGGCCTTAATCTCACTTTTTGTCTTTTAAACCCTTTGCTTCTCATCTTATCCCCACTTGGCACAGCAAAGAAGAACACTCCCTTCCTTCTGATAGCAATCTGTTTGTATTTAAGGCTCCCATCTTGTCTCCTGTCTCCTCTGGAAAAAGCCTGTCATACTTGGGCGATGAATATGCAGGGAAAGCACTATATCCAACGGGACAGATAATACATCTCTTTTTCCAAGGTAAAAGATTTTGTATCCAGCTCTATCAATCTTGCAGACTTTTGCATAAAAGGCTCTCTGATTTATAGAGGGGTTTGCACACAGAAATCATACCAAACAGACTAATCTCAAATGGGTTTGGTGATAACATCAGCCAGACAACTCGCTGATGGCAGAGAGAAATGCAATCAAAAAAGAAATCAGAGCGTTTTGGGGTTGTTTGGGGGTTTTGAGCTGTAAAATCAAACTGCTCCATTGTGAAAAAAGGGGCTCAAACCACTGGTAAACGCTGCACAGAGGAATTATTAGACAAGCGATAGAGGCTGGCAGGTTCCCAAAACGCAAATTGTCTCCAAGACCAAAATATCTCTCAGTAAGCAGGGAACATATTTATGAGCAGCGGTGATTTTCCAGCAGTTCTCATCCCCTCATAATGGGATGGGAGCATGGGGCCTGTGCGAGGCATTAAGCTTTGGCAAGCAGCACTGGGCTGCAGGAGGTGAAGGAAGATCAGAGGAGGTCTTCCTTGGAGAGCTTCCCACACACCTTCTCCTCCGTGTTCCTCCTCCCCTGGGCTTGTCCTGCCCACTCCTTCCTGTGGGCATGTTGGATCCATGGCCCCTCTCCCCTCCCTTCCTCACCTCCACCTCTCTGGAGCCCGGTAGGAGGGACCCTCTCCTGCTAAAGCTGAGCTTTCCTAAGCCCCTGGGAAGAAGGAAATGGGAACCTGAGTGTGTGGAGAAACAGGGCTGCTCTTGCTCTGTGTTCAGCCAAAGTGCAAGGAGAGCTCAGAGGGCAGCACAGGTCTGACTTTCCCAGATAACCTGGCAGAGCTTTGCTCCTGCCCTCTCCTGTTCTTCCTAATTCCACACTCTCGATAACAGGCAGTAAAAGGAAATACTCACGCCCTACTTTCTCCCAGGAGTCAGAACTCCTGAAAACAGGAGCACACAGCAAGGATTCACTAGATCTGTCCTTCTCCTTGCAGTAAGATTTCATGCTCTTACTCAGCTCTTGCTTACCCACCCCAGCTTTAAATTCCCAGCCCTTTCTTGGAAAGGATGCCCAAAGCCCTTCCCCTTCTCCACAGGAGAAGGTCACAGCTGTGTTTGGGTACTTTCATTGCTGGCACATCACTTGGAGGTGCTGCTCCAACAGGCAGAGCACACGGCGTGAGGAAGGCCTGGCTTCATCCCTGTGCTCTGACAAGGGGAATATAAATCCTTGTCATTGGAAAGTGTTATAATTCAGCTGGAAACTATTTTGGGATTCAAAAGGGAGAATCTCCACAACGAGAGGAAGCATAAATCTCCCAGGTGTTAGACATGAAGGACTCTCTGAGTGCAGCTGGAAGGATCCAGAGCTGTGCTGTGCTGGAAGGTTCCAGTGGTACCCAGAGGCTCCTGTCACAGATCCTGTGCTGAGCTGGGTGCTGAGCGAGGAAGCAGAATTTACAGCCCAATTCCAGCCATCCAGGAGATTTACAGGAGACTGGACACAAACAGCCTGAGAGCTGGAGCGTGCCAGGAAGAAACATAAAGGAGCAGTGTCCCCAAAACCATTAATCCTTTCTTCTCAGAGAGCTGCAGGATGTAGGGCCTGGAGGGGGGCAGCATTCCCGGGGATTGTGACAGGACTGAATGGGAAAAATCAGGTGGGGTACTGAGAGAACACCTTCCTGGCTGGAAACGGCCGGGCTGTGAGCTTCTTTCTCGGAGCATTGCAGGAATCCTTGGATCTCCAAACAGGGAACACCTCACCATTACAACCGATGAGCAAGCAGATCTTCTCTGGAAGAACAGAATTAACCTTGTGCTACACATCCAGTCTGTTTTTCTGGATAAATGCCATCAAGGGCATTCCTAGGCTTTCAAAAATTAGGAGTTTGGTGTGTGTGCAGCAGCTGGGATGAGCAGCACTGGCTGCCCACCCCGACAATGTGATTATTTGCATCTTCATTCTGATTGCTCCTTGTTCCATAATGATTTTGTACACAGCGGAGTACTTAACCTAATTTGTATTGATCTCAATCGCTCGCATTCGTGCATACTTAATTCAGAGAGGTAATCAAATTGATTTCTGAGGCCTAGTTTTTAAGAGATTGTAGTAACAGGGATATACAAGGGTTGCTTTAAGTGAATCACAGCAAAAGAAAAACATTTTAAATCTTTAGAAAACATTTTGATGGTCATTTCATTGTGTTCAGTATTACCAGAGTAATTACATTTCCCTCACATTGAGTCCTCTCCAAAATCGAATAGAGGAGCAGTTTTAGTGCCATCAGACAGATAACTGGGTTTGGGTGACTTTGCACCCACACAAACCACATAGGCAGGATCAATATTCACAGCTTGTCCTTAGGAACAATGGAGGGTGAGGGCAGACTGCTGGATTAATGGAATGGTGGGCTCTGCTTGGCTCCTTCTTAGCACCTGCTCTCTGTTTCACAGCTGCAGAGTCACTTTTGCTGTTAGTTAAAACATCCAGAACCAGAGAGGCACTGGAGCTGTGTTGGTGATGTTTCCAGTATCCTGGCAGGAGGCTTTGCTTCTCCTGGGGCTGCTCCAGCACTGTTCTGGCCCCTGCAACCCCTCCCTGGCCTCTTCCTCCTTCTAATGCTGGTGACCTTTGTGTCCTCATGTCTGTCTCCCTCCTAGAGAAGTGCAGGAGCCGAGGGAGGCCCTGGAGCATCCCTGCCCCCTGCCTGAGGGCTCAGAGGGTGGGATTGAGCTGAGCACTAGAGCTTCTAGATATTTTTCAGGATTTGTGGCTGTTTGGAATGCCTGGGCTGGCTAGGTTCCTCTCTTGTGGGGAAGAAAATGGAAAATCAGAGTAATTGTTGGAGAAAATCAGACAAATGAACTATTAGCAGGGAAATTCAGTGTGATGATATTCAGGGTGTCACAGCGCAGCATCGGGTCCCTGCACCCTCTTAATGCCCTTCAAGTCATGGGGCTCCGCTTTGGTCCACGCTAAGGGAGGCAGCACTGACCCCAATTCTGAGCAGTTCCTATATTGTTTCTATCAAAGAGCATCTTTAATCCAATGCAGAAGAAAAAAAGTTTTGTTTATTTTATGTTTCTATGTTTATTTTTTTCCCACAGTTCTGGCTTTCAGTTCTTGCTGGTTGTCCATTTTCTTCCATGGGATATGTTCAGGTTTAACCGCAGCTAATAAATCAAATTGTGCTTAGAATCCAGATGGTCTCTTCCCTTCCCTCTGCTGTTAAAACCTTTCTCTTTCTTCCCGGAAAATCATTTGATTTTATTAGAGTGCTCACCCCATTTTTCTCTGCTGAGAGATGCATGTCAGGTGCAGCGTTTGCCTTTGTGGGGCCTTTTCAAGAGCAAACTCAACAGTTCAAGGGAAGTATTTACTGAATGCATCAAAAAGCACATACCTCTGCATTATTTATTATCAGATACCAATAACTGTAAAACGCAGAGTATCTCAGGACATAAATTAGTGATGGTAGGAAACACTCCACTTGTCCCAGTGTCCCGGAACCGATTAGAAGCTGCAGCAAAGATGCTGGTGCTCATCATGTCCCCAGCACCAGGGACATCACAGCGTGGATTCTGGACACGTGGCCAAGTAAACCCAGCTTAACATCTGCTTTTTCAGCTCAGACAGGCAGTTGGATGTTATCTGTGCAGTGTCAGAGGTGCAGTCAGAGAGCCCAAACTCTCCCTCCTGCTGCCGCTGGGATAATGGCCTTGGAGAGGCGAGTCTGGCCATTGGGACACAGGTGCAGGCTCACCTTGGTGCCTCTGGCGTGTCCAGGCAGGAGCACCCGTGCTGCTTCCTGCTGCCGTGGCTCCCAGCCGGAGCCCTGTGCTGGTGCCACTGCTCCAGGGGGCTGTGCTGGGAACATTCCCCACAGCCCCTGTCTGGGTGTCAGCCCGACTCTCAGGGCCACCCTTCTCTTATGCTTTGGGGTAGTTTGAGGTCTGACCTTCACCTCCCTCCCAGAGGCAGCTCTGCTGCAGCCACTGGAATTTGGCAGCTGCGAGGGGTCAGGGTCAGGCACTCCAACAAAATACTCCAGTTTCCTGTGGAAATGCTGTGAGGTCCTGTCCCTGCACAGGAGGAGGCAGGCAGTGCTACCGTGGCTGAGCCAGGCTCCACACAGGCACAGCCCTGACTGGGTTAATTACAGACATTTCCGCCGTCTGACTTTTACTTTTGGGCCAGCTTCATTTCACATTCTAGACCTGCAGAATTATTTAACAGGGCTGCTTAAAACCCGCCCACTTATCAATTCTCTGGGCTCGTTTTGTCCCAGCACATTACCTAACCATGTCAACATATGGATTTTCTCTCTGTGCCCAGTGCAGACAGCCTGGGCAGGCTATTTTTAAGTGTGGGTGTGCTCCGGCAGCGGTATTGGTTTCAGCACTTGCTGTTCCCTCTCTGCTAATAAATACAGAGCAGCTATTAATACAAATGGGTTTTAGGATCCATTAGCATCGCCCAGCAATGGTCCAGCACTGCTGCCCTGCGTGACCTGAGCTCTGACGGGTGCTTCTGCCTGGCTTCACCCTCGGGACGTGCCCCGGGAAGGGGACAGGCGATGGCAGCGGTGCCCTGGGATGGTGGCACTGCAGGAGTCAGGCAGCAGGGGAGGAGCAGGGCAGGACCAGGTGAGCCAGTGCCTGACCCCTGCCCTGGGAGGCCAAGCAGGTCCGTGGGGCTTTTTCCCCTTGGTGCTCACACAAAGCTGCTGCTACTGGGCTTTGCTTTGGGCTGTTTAAAGGGACAAAGCTTATGTACAGCTGTTATTCCCAGCTATTGAGAGGTACTGGGGATGTAAAAGCAATGCAGCCCACTGGATTCCTCTGGGAGCCCTCCGGTGCCATGTGCCAGAGTGCTGCTGGCTCGGCTGGTGACACTTGCCCCCACCGTGTGACAGTGCCTGCCGTCGGGATGGCCGTCGGGGTCTGTGGGCACTACCCTGACACTTTCTCTCTGTCTCTGCCACCCCCTCCCAGCCTGCAAACGCAAAGAGCAAGAGCCCAGCAAAGAGCGGAACAACTCCCAGAAGAAATCCCGCCTGGTTTTCACGGACCTCCAGCGCCGAACGCTTTTCGCCATCTTCAAGGAGAACAAGCGTCCCTCCAAAGAAATGCAGATCACCATCTCCCAGCAGCTGGGCCTGGAGCTCAACACCGTCAGCAACTTCTTCATGAACGCCCGGCGGCGCAGCCTAGAGAAGTGGCAGGACGACCTGAGCTCCGGGGGCTCCTCGTCGGCCCCCAGCACCTGCAGCAAGGCGTGAGGGGCGCGGCGCGGCCGGCACGGCTTCGCACAGAGAGCGGCTTCGCAGCACGGCCCCTCGCTGGTGACCTAAAGCACAATCCCCCCCGCAACCAAGCCCGGCCAGCTGCTCCCGAGGACATTCCTACGGCTTCTCCTCAGTCTGAGCAGGCGCAGGCTCCACATTAACCTCTCTCCACACAATACTATGCTCAGGACAGGCGAAGCAGGTCTGAAACGTAGGGAAGTCGTTCGTGAGGCAGGTTTCTCCTGAGCCCCAGGTTTCCGTGGCCAGCGGGAGCCGCTGCCAGCCCGGCAGCCTCCCACGCCCAGCGCCTGCCGTGTGCTGGCCACACCACCCTGCGGCCACACAACAACGGAGCACAAAGTCGGATACTAAAAACCCAAGACCCTGTTTTTAAACTCAGGCATGCTTTTTTTAAGTGTTTTAGGGAGGAAAAAAATCAGATTTAAGGGTTTTTTTGGTTGTTTTTTTTAGTTTCATTTAAGCAGCTTGTTCTTGGATCAGAAAAGTTCAGTTCTCTTGAGCTCAAAGTATCAAGCACAAAGCCGGTGGCTACAGCCATGGTCCGGCCCTGGGCTGCCCAGGGCGGCTGTGCCAGCTGCAGCCTGACATCCCGGGAACACCGCAGAGACGGCACGAGCCTCAAGCACAGCTGGCGGTTCCTCACAAGCTCTGTGTTTGTACCTAATGCACACTCAGGAGGTCGATGGAACTGCTACAGTTCATGGAGCAAACACAATGTTTTGGAAGATCTAGATTAATTTACATTATTACATCCTTTTTAGTTTCTGGGAATCTGGTTTCTCCTCGGCAACGGCTGTTACTGAAACCTTTTTAGCGTTCAGTGTATTTTTGTTCATTTTATCAGTATTTTATGGTACTTCCAAGCAGGAAAAGAAACAGAAACAAGCCCTTCAGATGCCACTGACCGTTTCAGATGTGCCGCGTTTAGCTCTATCGCATCCCTAAGTTCCTTTTCCCTGCCAGCTCCCCGAGCCGGCAGGAACACAGCACACCAAAGAGACAGGATTTCTGCAAGCCAAAGATGTTTATAACTTGCCATTTCTCTTTGTCGTCGCTGGTGCGGGTGGTTGGCTGGCGCTGGGGAAGCCTGGCAAGCTCCAAGCCCTCTCTCCAGCTCCGTGCAGCGGAGCCGCCCTGGCGGTGGCACAGCGGCCGCTGGCTGGTGGCCGGCCCGGCGTGGCCGTGCTCTGCCAGAGACACTTGAGACTTTTTTTATGTACTACTTAATCGAAACCAAAGAAACATTTTCTGCACCTACTTCTTCTGCAACAAACTGTTTCATTGAAAGATAAAATAAAAAATTTTAAAAAAACCAAGGAAGCATGTCAGGAAGCAAAAGAGTCCCACACTGTGTTCTACAAACATCTTGGACATTTTCGGAAGCAGATCTCAAAGAAAGGGTTGACAAGAATGAGAACAAAGCAAAGCCAGTACAATTGCTGCTTCATTTGACAACTCAAATCATCTTAAAGTTGAAGATTGTCTTTAATTTGTGCCTATGCAGTTTTTTCAAAAGAACAAGGAACAGAGCAACCAAAACCTCAACAGCTACAATACCAAAGATGAGGATTCTCACTACTTGTGTTTCAGTTTGTTTCTCCTCTTGCATGACTAATGCACATAACCCCACTGATCTCTGGACAGGTAACCGCTGGTGAGTCTGTGTGCAACCAGAAGGGTGGGTTTATTTATGTTTTCCCTGTTCGTGCCCCACACGGCATCTCTCCGAGAGCTGGATGTTGGGATACTACGCTGGTGCGTCTCCTCCCTCCAGGAAACACTTGTGGGTTGGCTGTGACTTGTGTGTTGGTCTCCTGTGTGTCTGGAGCTGTGAACAGCCTCCCTCCTGCGCGTGACATCGGTCGAGTGACCTCCACCCTTCTTTCTCCTCCCCAGGGATAAAACTCGCAATATGTGTGTGTTCCCATCTCTGTCACTGTGAGTGCTGAGCAGCACCACAGCCCGGCTCCAAACCTCCACCTGCACCAAACCCAAGTATTCAGCAGTTCGTGGGGCAGTTCAGGAGCTGCTTATGACATATTAGCCTTGTAATGTTGTTTGATCCAGGTCATGATGATCCAGATCATGACATGTCCAAATTTATCCTCAGAGCCAGAGTGCATCTTGCTCCTCTCTGCCTTTAAACAAGGGCTTCATTTTAACTGCTTCACAGAACTGCTGCAGTTACTTTCTAATGACTGCATTTAAAATAGAAAAAAAAAATCAAGAAGCCTCGTCTGCTCAGGACAGGAAAATTTTCTGGAAAGCAAATTCAGGATCCTCACAGCTGAATTGACAGCATGTGCCTGCTCTGGGAATCAAAGGATCCTTTGGCAGAGATTTCCAGGCAGATTCCAAAGAGATTTGGAGAATCTTTGTAGCCAGACATGGAATAAAGTTGCCAAAAAATAGTCCCAGTCTGGGCTGATGTGTCCTGAGGGCTCCTCACCCGAATGCCAGCTATTTGAGTGCAGAGTTTGGAGCCAGCAGGCTGTGGAGCAGGGCCCAGCTGAGGTGATGTGGTCATATTGAAGTTTCACTTTCATTCCCACCTAAGTGTCCATCAAAGCAGCCCCTGGTGCATTTTGAACTCGGCATTGCCCTCACGGGAGCTGTCTCGTGCTGGAAGTGTCCCCCTGCAGTCTGCAGTGGCAGGGGATGACACAGGACCAGTGGAAACCCCAGTGCTCATTCCTCACCTTCCCTCCCTGCAGTGAGAGGGCAGGGAAGTGCATTGTATCCCGCAGGGAATGAGTCCCAGGCATCCTCTGAGCACGTGCCTGGCTGTGGGACACCTCTCTGAGGCTCATCTCACCTGAGGGACACTCACCTGAGAGACATCCAGATTGCCACAGCTCTGCTCCCACCTTCCCCAGAGGCAGAAGGGGGCTGCCCACAGCTTCTGGTGAAGCCTGGGAGCAAAGACCTGGGCTTTTTGCTCCTGCTTAGAGCTCATCCAATAGCCCCGACAAAGGGAGTTTAGATCAGGCACTGAATTACTTACAAATTCCTCCTCAGTGAAATTCTCTCCAAATTGCGGAAGTGTTTGTCATGCGACGTTACAGAGTAGCAACACACTGGAAGCTTCTCTGGGCTGGGGCCTCAAACCTATCACCAGTCACCATCCATTTTCACCCGAAAATCCTGCTGCATTTTTTATCCCTGCATCTCTCATGGCCCTGTGTGACGTCTTCCATTTCACCGTCCGCTCTCGTAGGCTTTGCTGTAGCAGCTCCCTGAGACGAGCAGCGTCGGAGCCAGAGACTGTGGTGGAGATAGATATCTGTGGGTGTGGGCAGAGGCTGTGCTGTGCTCTGCCCACACCACACCAAACCTCAGCAGTTGTGTTCTGTCTCTGGGCCGTGTACTGATGAGTCTGTAGAGCCGTGTAGTGTAACTTGTTGCTTTATTTATTGTGCTGCGAAAGACTCGTGTGTACAGAGAGTATCCCGGCATCTTCTGGACCAGGACCTTGGAGTCACAGCCTTGGGCACAGCCAAGATGAATTCAGCTTTCGAGAAACCTCGGATATTGCTGGGTGTCCTGTGCAGGAACAAAGAATGTGCTCAGTGCCCTAGGTTGCAAAGCTTTACTGTGGATCTCTCTTAGCTACAGCTGAACCCAAAGACCCGCCAAGGACTCACCCAGCGGAGCTCGCCCAGCCCCGCGGGAGGCCAGGGGCTCTCCCCTCCCCTCCCCTCCCCTCCTGTCCTGTCCCGAAGGAAGGCACGGGAGCCACACACACGGGATTGCAGAGTGTGCTGGCTTCGGACACGGCCAACGCTTCCCTTGCTTGTCACAATTCCCAAGTATTTTTATGAGATGGGGAAACTTTCTACTTGGCCTCCTTTATATTTATTATGGGGAATTTTTATTGTTTAAATTTTTTAAGAAGGCAAAAAGCTTAAAATGGTTTTATTTTTTTTCCAGACACTTGTGGGTTTTAACCCGATATATTATCTATTGATAATGTAATTTATTTAATTTAGTCTT
This sequence comes from Leptocoma aspasia, assembly GCA_013399835.1. Taxonomy (NCBI): domain Eukaryota; kingdom Metazoa; phylum Chordata; class Aves; order Passeriformes; family Nectariniidae; genus Leptocoma; species Leptocoma aspasia. The sequence continues at coordinate 20,770 of VXAX01007851.1, read as the reverse complement.
AGGGCAGGTCCTGAGATCTCTGTTCAGTCTGAATCCCATCATGTTTCGGTTTAGCTTTTGAATTCAGTGGGAGTTTTGCCTGAATGTAGATGGGGGGGTCAGGCTCTAATGTTAGCTATTTGTATCTATTTAATTCAGCCATTTGTGAATTCATTTGGGAGTAATTTTGCTTATTTATCCATAGGACTGTTGTAGCGCATCGGGGATGTGAAGCCTGTTAGTAAATACACTTCAGAGTTGGTATTGCTTTGTAGAGCAGCCAGGTTCTGTCAGACAGGGGAAGAGCAACTCGTTCCATAAAACAGAAGTCTAGTCTTAATTCCTTCTTTTAATTCATTTTAATTGTTTAAATATCAAAGTTTAAATTATTTAAGTTAATCTCTTCCCTCCTGATTAGAAAATGTGACATACCTTTATTATGGCACATGAAGCCTTCATAATATAACTTATTTATTTAACTTATTCATCGTCACCCGGGGATGCCCTTGTAGAGTTTTTATTTTTTAATTAGAGTTATCTATAAAGCACTACAGCTGATCTCCTGTAAGAACAGCAGAGCGAGCTTTGAGGACAAGCAATGAATATTCAATCTAAAACTGTGCGTTCAGAAAAATAGGAAAAAAAAATACACTGGGATACTTTGCCTGAACTTTGTGGCTTCTTAAAACTTAAGCTGGGGGGAAAATAATCCATGCCAATCAAAAAGAGAGAAACCCTTAAACTAGCTGCTTCCAAGAATGAACTTCTGTGTGTGGAAAAAAAAAGAAAAAGAAAAAAAAAAGGAAAAAAAGAAAAAAAAAAACGGAAAAAACCCTTTCTATTTCTAGTGAGAACCAAAGAGGCTACCTCACTGACTTTTTCCATTTGTAATTTTAATCGTGTTGATGATACCAAAGATACCAAAGATTTCTTTCTCTGTGCGGTCTGCATTCTGCTTGTGCTCTCTGATAACTCCCACTGTTCTCTCCTACACCCAGAAACGTCCAGCAGAGCCCAGATTCCCAAAGAAACGCTACCCTGGAAGCTGCCAGTTCTGGTGATGCCCTTTCCTGTGCTCCTTTCTCCTTCCTGCCAGCCAAAACCGTCCGGAGCCGCGGAGCCGGTTCCGCTCCGGTCCCGCCAGTGCAGCGGTTGTGTGGGGCTGGAGGTGGCTCCGGCCTTTGTCCGCCCGCAGATTCCCTGGGGAAAGGCTCTGCGGGTGCTGCCCGGGCCGGCACGGGCTGTGTTCGCAGCAGCAATTAGCATTGCTAATTATTGTTGTTATTCTCGTGCTTGAGCAGAGCCCAGGGCTGCCGTGGGGCCGCAGAGCCCGGGGCAGGGGAGCGGTTCTCCCGCCCGCGCCCCCTTCGCAGACCCAGGAGCTGCTCCCTCTCCTCACCTTTGGTTGTTGTTTACAATTGCAGTTTTCAGATAAAAATCAATTAATTACTTTTCTCAAGTTAGCAATGAAGTGAGGCTACATTAAGCTCCATTAGCATCACGTTCCTGAGTGATTACTTCCAAGTTGTTTGGTTGGGGAATTAGTGGTGCCCTTTGGCGCTTGGGTTTGAGTTTATGCTGTTTATGGGACTGAAGCAACGCTCTGAGGAGCCGAGTCCAGCCCTGGGCACTGCTCTCTCCCCCGAGCCCCAGCCCAGGCCGGGACAGCTGCAGCAGGGCCCGGGCCTTTCCCTAGGGAATCTGCCTGAGCCGTGCCCTTGGATTCACCGAGGTTACCCACAGCTCGACACAAACGCTCCGCTTCCATTCAGTGTTGCCTTTTATTTTGTATTTCTTTGGGGCTTTAAGTCTGTGTTGGAAACGGTAGGACTTGACAAGTGTGCTTTTCTCTCTGTCTCTGTGTTCCTTCAATACAAAGCTATAATAATTCTCAGGATGCCTTCTGGGCGGGGGGAGCCGATTGTCCCTGTGCCCTCGGACAGACAGTCCCCAGAGCTGGCAGGGTCCCCGCGGCCCCCCCCGACTCCTGCTTCACTTGCAAAGAGTGATGTTACCACGGGACGAGTGCCTTGCTTGAACCAAAGCAACGATTTTGCCAGTCTAGACCTTTCTGTGCTTTTTTTTATTCTTCCTGTGAATACCTCAGCTTCGACTGGGCCGCTGAATCGTACCTGGTGGGCTTTTGTACTGTGGTGCTTTGCAATGCAGCCCTGCAAAGAACAGACTCCTGATAATACCAAAGGCTCTCTTCCTCTTTCTCCTCCTCCTCCTCCTCCCCCCTCTCCCTGATCTCTCTTTCTCCATGGTTCCAAAGCTTTATTATGAACTGGGCATGTTGGCAACGCAGACCGTGCAATCCCTTACCGAATTTTCTCAGATATACCTCATAGAGAATAGCTGTTTAGAGTAATGTTATTATAGCGTATGTAATAAATTATTCACTGTTTCTTTTTGGTAACTGTGATTTAAAAGAAAAAAAAAACAGAAGAAGAAGCTTTATATGTTTTAGGTTGTGCTTTTGTACTAGACGGAGAAGGTGCGCTTAAAAATGTACGTCAGTCTTTCTTCCCATTGGGTTTTTTTTTTTGTTATTATGGATCGGGGAAAAGTTGCAGAATGAGCCCAAAGTTTACAGTTTCATATTTTGCTGAAGAAACAATCTGTGTTCATTTGCTCTGTTGGGAAAAAAAAAAAAAAAAGAGGAAAAAAATTATTTTCTACATTTGTGCTACTTGGTCTGAAGAGCTGATTGTCCTGTGTGACGGTGTAGTATTATAATTAGCAACTGCCAATCAGCGCTGCCATGTTTATGCATGAGGCAAACCCTTACCAGTGTGATGCATCGTGATTCTTAATGGCAACTTCTTCCTTTGGGTTTGGGACGAGGTCTTTGGGTTGGTGGTATTTATTTATGCATGGAGCCTGTTAGCTGTTCGCAGTCGTGGCGCAGTTGTGTTTGCATTTACGCTGTGAAATCACGCCCAGTTTCGCCCCGTGCGGCTCAGCACTGCTCGGGGCGGGTGTCCAGACCGGCTCTGGTCTGTCGCTGTGTTAAACAGACCCAAATTCAATTCCAATGAAATTGCCATTTGGGGAGAAGTTTGGCAGCTTCTCCCCAGCGATTCGATTCGTTCAGTCCCGCGGCAGTACACATCCTGCTCCTCACGGAGGCTGCTGTGCGTTTTTCCCAGGACCAGGAGCTCCTTTGGCTTTATGGCACAGCGGGAGCGGCCGGGGTGGGTGCTCAGGGGCCAGCCCTCCCCTCACCTGGGCTCCTGCCCGGCCCTCGGCTGTTGTGCCAGGGGCCAGCCCTCCCCTCACCTGGGCTCCTGCCCGGCCCTCGGCTGTTGTGCCAGGGGCCAGCCCTCCCCTCACCTGGGCTCCTGCCCGGCCCTCGGCTGTTGTGCCGGCACGGGCAGGGCACGGCAGCCGGGGCTCAGCAGCGCTCCCCGGCCGCGTCACCTGGCCCTGTGCTGCTCCTGCCCCGCGGGCAGCCCCTTGCCCACCCCCTGCCCCGGGGCCGGGTTTGTTAAGGTGCTTTGTCCCCCCCTTTGATTTGTCCAGATCCACGCTTGAGCCCCCCGTTTAAGGATGGGTTGTGTTTTCTCCCCGGGTCCAGCTCCGGAGCCCCGATGTCCCCCGATCCCGGGCCGTACTGGACATAAAGCCAAACCAACTGCTCCTTCCCCTGTGCTCTGCGTGGGGAGGGGCAGCCACAGTCTCCTGAGGAGGCCTCTGAGTGTTGATATCGTCTGTCATTAAGGGTATATTAGAGATGTGCTCTCATTAGTGCAAGGAGACGTTTTTATTTGGCCTTACTCAGTAGGTTGTGATAATAATGAAAGCTGTGTAATATAGTCGGGTTATTTTCTTTCCTGATTTCTCTGCCAAAGACAGTAACAGCTACAAGAACTTTAAATAGGGGTTTTTGTAAGACAGTTGATGATTGTAACAGTGGTTAATCTTCCAGAAAGCTTCCCACGTTCTTCCGCAATAAGCAGAGCGGGATGTCTCGGCAGAGCCCTGCTGGCAGATGCCACCACTCCTCACCGACACGCAGTTGTTGTAACCCAGGAGTACACCTGCATTCCTCAGTCCAGAGGCAACAAGGGGTATGTGAGGCCATGGCAAGGGCACAGCGGGGCTGGCACAAGCTGCTCCAGCTGGCTGGAATTTGCCAAGGTACTTGTATTATGAAATTTAAGGTCTATTTTATTATGTCATTTTATGTCATTTTTTAACTTTGTGGAAGGTGGTATGTTGAACTGAGTGTAAGCTGAGTTTTTCAGACAAATAAAGTAGCTAAAGAGTGAATGTTATTTTATCATTAAAGGGTTTTTACTCACTGATTTGTGCCAATAGATGTCCTTTATCTCAATGACAAGTATTACATTGCTTTCAAAGTTTTATTTATAGCTATTGATGTAAAACCCACACACACATATTATTTGCCAAAGTTCAATAAAGGAGGAAAACAATGCTTTTGCTTTCTTGTGCAATCAAAAGTTCCTGTTTTTTTCCCAGGGTTTTTTCCACCACAACCCCATCCCACACCAAGGGCTGGAGTGGAGCCAAGCAGGGGCTCGGGCTGCTACAGCTCCCAGGGACAGGAAGGGCTGAGGAGAGCTGAGCACAGCCAGACTAATGCAGGCTCCAGTGTAGGACCACATCCCAAAAATGCCACCTGGGACTGAGGGCCTGGCCAAGTGTGAGCAACAGTACTTGGAAAAAGATCTGGCACCTTCTCCCACCAGCACAGCTTGTGTAGCTGTGATATTACAGGAGAAATCACTTTATGTAAGTCATGGAATTATATGATGCTATGTAATTACCGTAAAATTATGTTAGTTATTGCACTTTCCTTCCCTGAAGCAGCTCTACGGGAGGAGGCAGGAGGTTCCTGGAGCTGGAGTTCCATGGCAAGGAGGATGTAGCAGGTTTGCCTTCATTTATTCATTCATTCAGTTAGTTACTTACCCTAGCTGTGGACAGGTCTTGTTTGTTTTGTCTCCTTGAAAAAAAGCAAAACAAAGTGCACAGGAAAAGCACTTTGCTGTATTTCTGTCTTTAAAAACCAAACCAAACCAGCCCTTTCTTGCCCTAACTCACTCCTCTCTGACCACCTAGAGCAGGGTCAGCCTGGGGAGGGCATGGGGGGACCCCAGAGCCCCCAGCAGCACCGTGTCCCAGCCCCAGAGCAGTGACAAGGCACTGCAGGGTTTATTGTCTGGGATCTAACCTTGGCACCAATGTCTAACCTTGGGGTTAATAAACTCACTGAAAAATTTGTTTTCATGCTCATTCTCTTTGTGTCCCTCTCTCGACAGTGAGCCAGATTCTGCCATTAATTAAATTTACGCTGCTTCATTTCACTTTGCTGAGTGGCCACGGGTGCAGATAAAGGCAGAGCTGCCTCCTCAGCACTTTGTGTCACAGAGCCTGGAACGTGGCTCCTCCAGCCTCCTTTCCTTCTCCCTCTGGCTGGGGTGTGCAGGGAGCTCCCGTGGAACAGGAGGGGAGCCCTGAGCCCCCCGTGCCCCCCGAGCACAGGGCTGAGCCAGAGGGAACGTGCTGGGGGAGGAGTGTTTTCCCAAGCCCCCTTCCCACACAGGGAGGGCGTGCAGAGCCAGTGCCACCGGCATGGAGCACAGGAAGGGTAAAAACACTTCAACAGCAAAGAGGCAAAAGTGGTGACACCGAGACTAATGCAGCCACGGCAGGTCATTTCCATCTCACTTGCAGGATTGCTCCCCCGGGAATGCATTTTCCAGGCACTTAGCAGTGGGCACAGCTGGAAGGAGGAAATGGGACCATTTCATTAAGCTGCCGGAGGATGAGCTGGGTGTGTGGCAGGATTGCAGCCGGGCTGGGATGCTGCATCAGCTTTACCAGCTTTTCCCAGTGCCAGGCTGTGCCCCTGTGCTGGGGTCCAGGGCCAGCTCTGTACCTATGGAGCTCATTCCTGTGGGCTCCCCTCACCTCACTGTTTCCTAACCGTGCCGAGAATCACAGTTATTCCAGGCTGAAGTGCTATAAAACCCCCTCGGTTTTGTCAGCAAAGATAAAAAAACAAAGCACCAAACCAGCCCTTCCATCCCAGGGATGCAGGGACACTCTGTGGCAGCCGTGTGGGACCTGCTGTGATCGAGGTGTGGGTCCCTCCTGGCTGCAGATGAATGCTGACACCTCTTCTGATCCAAACACTCTGCACCACTTGAAACCCTGTGGGAATTCCCTCGGGAAACAGCCTGGGATGCAGCCTGCAGGGAAAGCTGCACACCAACAGCAAGTCAGGGTGAGGGAAGTGGGTTTCTTTTGGAGGAAAACAGCAGGAGCTTTTGCAATGCCACTGATTTTCAGCACATGTGGGATGGAGGTGCTAAAGGAAAACAACCAGGAGAAAAAAAAACCCTTGGAATAGGCAGCGTGGCAGGACACCACGGTGGGATCATCAGATGGGAGCAACTGTCACCAATGCCCACACACACAGAGAACAAGCCAAGGCCAGCTCTGCCTGCCACAAGCTGCACCCACTGGAAGCTGCCTTCGGCCTCTGCACACAGCAAACCTCCAGGAGAGACTCCAGGGTCCAGCTCAGAAAGGGATAATGGCAGGAAGCCATAAGATATTAAACCAGCAGATTAAAACATACAAGACCACTTTGGGTCATGTTACACATCCCTCCCCTCCCGCCTGGCAGCACAAGGAATCCAAGGCAGTAAAAGACAACGGTAGCCCGTAATGGCCCAGTAACTCCGCGCTAAAAGCGCTGGGGGAGTTGGCTGTGAGGAGCCCGGCCCGGGCACGGAGCCCCCCCGGACTGCTCCGAGCATTATCCCTTAAGTGCTCGTTTAAGCTTCCTTGGAAGTGCCGCCGCTCGCTGGAGAAACGCAATTAGGCCTCAATTGCGGGTGATGTTCACACGTTATGGATCATCCTTAAAAATGACAGGAGAATGGAGCCTCTGGATTCCCTGTGACAGCTCGCTCTCCATCATTCCGGGAACTGCCAGGCTCCGGTTCTGCAGTCCCTCTCCCTGCCCCCTGAGCAGTGGGATCCCAGGCAGCACCTCTAGTGACTCACAGAGTCCCAGACTGGTTTGGCTTGGAAGGGAGCTTAAAGACCAGCCCAAGGGCAGGGACACCTTCCCCTAGACCAGTGCTCCAAGCCTGGTCCTGGACAGCTCTAGGGATGGGAAGGAGCCCATACACGCTTGGGAATTTGCTCATGGAAACGCCAAAAGAAACATGGCCAAGCAGGAAAGCAGGTGGAGAGTGAGCCCTTCAGAAAGAGTGAGGGAAGGAAAAGTGCTTCCAGAATGTCAGAGATTGTTTTGGATTCAAATATGACATTGCTAAAGTTCTGCCACACTCACACAGTCAAATCCCCATTCAAAGGTAAAACAGCAAAGCTTGGACTGAGATTCCAGAAGAAAAGAAGCACCATCACAGCTCTCCTCCGTACTTCCCACCTTCCATTGTGCTGGGTTTGCATCCTGCTCTCTCCCCTGTCACAACCCAGTCACAAGGGCTCACTAATGGAGCAGCTTAAGTATCCAACATCTCCAATCCCTGCTCTAGTAAATAATCAATGAAGCACTTAATTAGTAACATCAGCAAGGAGCTGCCCAGAGACCCCCAACAGGGAACAGAACAAATTATCCATCACAGGTGGGATCCCATACCAGGGCAAATCCCTGATTCACCGTCTTCTCCAGCCTTTTTAGGGGTCTAACTCACCCCAGCCTGACAGCAGAGATGCAGAGAGAACTTCAAACACCAGCATAAAGGACTCTTACAAAGACACACAGCTCAGTTATTTCCTCAAAAAAACTTTAATTGGAATTCCATCCTTACAGCAAATGACACACAGTAGGATTATCCAAATTTGCTGTGTTACACCAAATGGAAGTCCTTGGTCAATCTGAAATGCATATATTGGGCTAAAAGCAAGTATCTGTACACATCTGGCATCAACAAAATCAAAGGAGCTGCTCTGTCTTGCAGCTTACACTTCATGGTGATCCCCAGCTCCCTGGCCGTGGTGGCAAGGGAGAATTCACTGAGCTTTTAGGTATTCCTGGGGAAACCCTGGCCCCACTGAACTCAGCTGTGCCATCCTTCTACCCAGGGGACGGCAGGAGGCCAGCTCTGACACCATCCACACACCTTTTGTGTCACAGCACCTTTTGGAAGCTTCCACCTTCTCTGAAATGCAGCGAGGACCAAGGGACAGGTTAAGAAGAAGCTCAAAAGAGAAAAATTCACTCAATAATGAAAAAATAAGCCAAACTGCAGAGTGTTAAAGCAGGAAAACCACCTCACCCCTTTACTTCCCACTTCTTCCCTCAGGACACCACGGGCTGTTCCTAACTCCTCAAATTCCATATATCCTGAGGCCAGAGCTCCACAGTGCTGGGAGCTCTGGTGGGCAGACCCCCTGCCCAGCTCACTCCTGGGGCAGCAGGACAGTGACCCCCTGCCACTCCCAAAGTCCCCCACAGTTCCAGCCCAGCCCGAGGACTCTGCTCTCAGCACGGAAACCTTGGGCTGCAGCTGCCTCAGGGATCCCTGCTGCCTGCCTTCTGCCAGGGATATGTGCACGTGGGACTGCAGTGCTGCAGGAGTGCCACTGGCAAGAACAGCCCAGCTGGATGCTGGGCAGGGACCACCAGAGCCTCCAGAGCCGGGGACACCGACCCAGAGCCAGTAGAGCCAGAGGTTTCCAGCCTGCCAGGGGCACCCGCAGCACCTACAGGCAGAGTGAGCTGCAGACTCAGTGGGACACAGCACTGAGGAGGGCTCAGGAAGGCACATGCACCATGGATTCATCTCTCCTCAGGGCAGACACGTGCCCAACCTGCTGGGCATCAGCTTCAGAGATGAGGAACTCCTCAGAAACCTTGATGAAAACTACCCTCTGACAGCAAACAGCACCACCAGCTCTGTGAGACAGGCCCCATCTGCTAAAAGCTGGAGAATTAAGTGATTTCTACATGATGGTGTAATAGCAGCAACAGAGTAATTATCCCGCTTGTGGTTAGAACACTCAAAAGTGAATTTTAAGTACCTTTTATTACTGGGGACAAATGTAATGCCTCAGAATCAGTGCCAGCTAGTATTTTCAGGACCCTCTCCAGTATGAAAATGAAAAGCCATCTGTATTTATAATACCACAAGGTTCATATGAAGTTAACCTTTGCTTTCCACACTTGTAAATGTGGTGGTCACAAGCCTGGACCACCTGAAGGTCCATGCTCCCTCCAGCTGTGAGGAAACAGGAGCAAGTAGGAAGATTTGACAGACCAGATGGTTTTCCACTGATCCCTAAGTGTCACGCAAAGAAGTGAAACAGAGAAAGTTCTTTGTCCAACAAGAGAGATAAGGCCAGTGTTCCCAGACATACTGGACATTTGTGCTCCTTTTTCCTGCCCAGGCAGCGAGCAGAGCCCAAGGGGAGGGAGAAGAGGGAGAAGAGAAGCTCCTGGTTCCCTGCCACTGAAACAGGCACAGGCATGAAGGGTCAAGGAAGACTTCTTTCTGTGAGGGACAGGGTGCTGCAGGAGGTTCTGGCACTGAAGGAATCTCAGTCTGTCTCACCCAGGTATGGCAGTGGAGCAAGCAACTCTCCAGAGGTATTAGGGATTTACAGCACTCCACAGGTGCTCAACACAGGATCCATCCACTCCTTTAGTACCCCATCCTTAATTCCAACAACAAAACAGAACGAGACAAACCCCTGATATACCACAAGAGGCCTCTTCTCTCTTTAAACACCCTGTTCTCAAAAGACCAGGGGTCCAAACTGCTCGTGCCTCATGGTTACCTAAGCAGATGAGCCTGGCTGAGCAGCATGGCATCTGCTTCCCAGCCACCAGCAGTTCCCAGGAACCAGCCTGCAGTGCCCAGGTCCTGGCATTTCAGTGCTAAGGACATCAAGTAAACGTGTGCCCCCAAGGAGGTGCCAGCTGGGCTGCCACAGCTTTGCTCCCGCCCCGTGTGGCAGGAGGGGACCCTGTGCCTGCTGGGGGCACACCCAGTGCCAGGGCCCTGCCCAGCTCGGCCCTGCTGTGGGCTGGTAGCCTTTCAGGAGAGCCCCAGCACAGGGCTGCTCTCAGGCATCTGCAATGTGAAACTGTAAATTACTCCTGACTGATCATCTCCATCTAAATAACAGCAATTAAGCCAGATCAATCCTACCTATGGCACTCCATAGGTATCCCACAAAACCACAGCACAGTAGAAAGCACAGAGTGGATCTATAAACCTCCTGGAGAACAAGCCTGACTTCCTAAATTTACTTCACCAAACAGAAAAAAGCCCTTTTTAATGAAAATAAGAAGAATTTAAAAAGCCATTCTGCTTAACAGATAAGCCGACATGTTTCCACACATTCTCCTGCTAGACTTGAAACATGCAGTTTCAATGGAGCAAATTCTCCAGTATCACCCAAGCAGGCTAATTCCTTTCAATATACGGCCTTCAAATACTTTCCTGCAGATAATGAAAATGTTTTTCCTAGAAAATGTAAACAGGTTTTGTGCGTTCTACTATCCCAGCTAAGCTTTCACGGGAAGTTTCTGGCAGGAGAAAACCAAACCAAAACAAAGCCTTATCTTTATGTTAAAAAAAAAAAAAACCAAACAAAAAAACCCAAAACATATATATACACCTTATTAAAAAGCATTAGAAGTAACTTGATCTCCAGAGTCTCCAGAGCCAGCTGCAAAGTCTCTCTCAGAGCAGACAACAGACTGTGCTGGTCAGACTGCACCTTAAGCAAAACCAAAGTAACTGTACCTTTGACCTGGCAAGTTAATGCACTCGTGACCACCCTGGGTACAAATAAATCCCTGCATAGCAATAGAAGCTACCTGTAAAAAAGCTGTGTACGTTTTTCAGTGCATACTGCTGGGCTCACACTAAGTCCGATCGGGGTCAGATGACACGAGATCTCCTCACACCTGACAGGATAAATGCCCTTATTTCCCTACTTCCTACAACTCTTCTCAAACAAAGAAAACATCAGAAAAATGAACCCAAAGTCGCGTTCTCCGAGCTGCTCTGGGAGATGCCTGCAGCCCAGCCCGTGGTGTGTGCTGGGGGCTGGAGGGGCCCCGTCCGTGCCGGGGCAGTGTCCCCGCGGGGCTGTGGCACCGGTGGCCCCGGGCTCACAGGGGCTGGCTGCTGAAGAAGGCCTTGGTCTCCCTGCACACGGGGTTGTCACACAGCGGGCAGCACAGGGTCAGCTGGCGGGAGCACACCTCGTTGGACTGCAGGTGGGAGCACACCAGGTCTGCCAGGGCCTGCAGGGGGGTGGGAAGGGTCAGAGGGAGCAAAGCCAGCTGTGCAACCCCCCAGCCCAACCGGGCACCCTGTGCCCCCCTCTGACAAAGCCACACAAACCGCGGGACAATAAACCCCTCTGTGCTAGGCAGATCAGCTACAAAGGGGTCCATTTCTGCTCTTAAACTCAAAATACGTTACAACTACCGGAAAACATCCACACAGCAGGAAACACAACTGCAAACCTTTACAGCCACTGCAACATAGAAGATACCTTGGAGAACAGTGGATTTCCATTGAGAGACTCTGCTCTTCTGATGTTTTCAACTCCACACTGAAACAAAAATAAGGAGGAAAAAGTTAAACCTGTTAATCTTATCCTTCACTGGGTAGCTTTCAAAATCTTCCCACTTCATTCAGAAGTTGCCCCAAAATGACAGGATTAAATGCAGTATCATGGTTTTTAGTACAGCAAAAATTACTATGGGGCAGCATTACGCTTTGCTGCCAAAAATAATTCATTCTTTTTGAGCAATATTTATAATGGTTTAAAGACCTAAATCTAGAAAGACAAACTTCCACCTGTTTTGTGGTTAAGTCAGTTCAGATTAATTTTTCATTTACAGGAAAATAAAGCTAACCCCAACTAATATTGCAAGAAGCAACTACAAAGCAAACTGCAACCCAGGAGAAATAATTTCAGAGCAGCACTACCCAAACGCACAGAGCATTCACCTCGTTGGCTAAAACCTGGGCATACTCGATATCCAGTTCATACAGTGTCTCAATGTGGTCACTGGTAAATGCTATTGGGACCAGCAACATGTTCTTCTTTCCTCTCTGGCACAGTCCTTTAATGGTCTCATCTGTCTGGGGACCAAGCCAAGGCATTGGTCCAACCTGGAACAAAAAGCCAGAAATAAAGGAGAAACACCCATTAAATCATTCTTACAAAGAACACCCACATTTCCTTAGGCAGGATGACAAACCAGGTTATGGATGGGATAGAAACAGTTATTTTTATTTCCCTGCTTTTGGTTGTACTTCTCACTTTCTCCATTGAATGTTTAATGAAGACACACTTCGTGCCATTGCATCTCAAAGGAACAGAACCTGGGCTGGCCTGAACGAGACTGGAGAAAATAACCGAAAATGTAAATAAAGGTGCATTTTTCTCAGTCCAGTAAGACCCTGCACAGGTTTTACCTTCTCACCTTCCCTGAGCACATACCTTGGACTGCCACACAAGCCTGTAAGGGTTGGAGTAGTTGAGCTTCTCCATGACCCTCTGGACAGTAGCTCCCACTTCTTGAGGGTACGGATCACCGCGGTTCACCACCTGCACCACAAACACAGCACACCTCTGGCACCAGGAAACGCTCTGGGGAAGGACCAGCTCTGCCTGGCACTGCCACAGCTGTGTCCCCACACCCTGCCCTGAGGTAACTCACAGACATGGGCAGCGAGTGGGCTGAGAAGAGGATGACCACCTCTTTCCTCTTGTCTGGTGGGAACAGGTTCAGTTCCTTCTGGATGTGATCAGCAAAGCACTGCTCAGGGAAACAGAAACAAAGACCTGAGTTGGGAACACTGGGAGGCATCCCTGCTCTCAGTGATCCAGACAGGCAGCTCCCATGTCCCAGCTGCCTTAAGAACTCCCAAATTCCCTCGGTGTGCACAACACCCAGGCAGTGTGTCCACCAGCACACGCACCCCGCCTGCCTTCAGTGTTTTCTTCATCTGCTCAGCACACCACAGAAACTGCCAGCCCACACGAAAGGAGAAGCTCCCTGATAAACACCAAGGAGCCATTTTCTCTGAAAAGAAAGCAGCAAGAAGGCTTCCCTTCATTGCTCCTGCCACAGCCAGGGATTACGCTTTGCTGCCAGAGGGGAATCTGACAAACCAACATAATCTGTGTGTGTGCTGATCACAGACCTGCTCTGAGCAGGAATTTGGACTAATGGCCTGTAGAGGTTCCTTCCAGCCACCACCATTAGGGAAACATCACCCAGCTTTTAAAACAGGATGTGCACAGTGGTTGCTTTCACACATTATCTTGCCAAAGCATGGGGCACGAAATAACCCTCCTTCTGTAATTTCAGACATGGAAGACAAGACCCATTTCATCACACAACTAAAATCACACAACTAAACCCTCAGACTGAAGCCTTCCTGTTATCCCTCCTCAGTATTTTTTTCTACATTTTAAAAGAAAATATATAAACCTCAAAGCCTTCAGATCCACACCTGAATGAGAAGGGGATGTGTGGGCCATCGGTCAATTATGCTCCACTTCATCTTTGGCTTCTCCCCTTTCTTGTTATAGTAGCGATAAATGGCATTTAAACTGCTTCCTGAAACAGACAATTCACAACACAAGTTCAGCCAGGCCACCAGCAAGCTGTCAGATTGAAACAGCTTGGCAGCAAGCTATTACCATATTTTAAAATGCTACATAATTAAAATGGGATGGTAAATCAGAGCTGAGAGTCTCCAGTGGGAACAATTATATCCCAGGCCATACAATGCAGCGGTCTGATCAGAGTTCAGACGATTTATGCACAGCCACGTGCCTACAGCAGCCCTGCCCTGCTCACCTGTGGTGGAGCAGCTGTACTGGGGGTACTGGGTGAAGGCAATGGCCCTCTGGATGCCATCCCTCTCCATCTCCTCGATGGCCTCCTCCGTCAGGGGGTGCACGTACCGGAACCCGATGTAGTACTTGTGGGGCGCTGCCAGCCCCAGCACCGAGAGGAACGGCAGGAGAAGGTGAGAATTCACAGAGAAAACACAGCAGCACATGCAAAACAGACAACAGGCAGGCTGAGACTGCTGAAACAAACCCGCTGATCACCTTCTGGCTACCTTTCTAAAGCACTGCCATGTAAGCCCTTTCTTTGGCCAAGCAAATTTCTGGTGCCTCACCTGGCTGTGATTAGAATTTAAAAGTGATTTATATTATGGTTTGCTTCTGCAGGAAAATCACTTGCCTGCTCCTCCTGCATTTAGCAGAGGCATGGTTCCCAGCCTGGACAGAGCCCCGGTGTCTCAGCGGGCAAGCCCTGATTTTAAGGATGTACAGGTAAAAAATGTTGCGAAGAGAAGCTAAGTGAACACCCCGATGCCCTCACAGCCCACAGCTCCATCTGCCCTCCCTGCCCTGCACGCCTGCTCTGATGGCACCCAAACCCCAAGGACCAGCACTGCTGTCAGGAGCAGCAGAGCAGTGAATCAGGGACACGTGCTCTCCCATTCTGATTTTGGAGGGCTTTTATAAAAATCTTCATGGCTTTTACACCTAATTTTGGTGGCAATATGATTCTCCCTGAGGACATCTCAGGTTCCTCCATTTTTGTCTCTAATCTTTTGGGTGTCAGCTTTGGGAGCATGGCTTGGTTCGGGGACAGGACGCAGGCAGGGGAGGTTTGCTGTTTTGTTTTTTTAAGTGGAGGACAGAGCTCCTTAGGAGAACAAAAGCAAAGTTTCTTTTTCAGGGTTTCCGGGTCACTGGCTCTGAAATAACATTTAGCAGGTTTCTGAAGGAAGCAGATGTCCCGTGCTTGGGCTCCACTCCATACATTTATGCAGGATTCAGAAAACAGGTTTAGTCAGCCCCAGTTCTCTGCAGGAGGCAGGAGAGCTCCCAGCTGGGAGCAGCAGCAAATAAAGACCCAACTTCAGGAGCCCTTGAGCCAGTAACCTCATTAACATCTTTGAATGGCATTAAAGACAAAAGTCTGACTAACCACGGCGGGGACTGTAGCAGTTTAACCTGGGAAAGGAGATTCTGGGAAGAACATGGCCAGCCTGGAAGCAATACCCTCGCAGTGTCAGGACCATGGGCAGCAAAAGAGAGGCGCTGTGTCTGTATCCAGACTGTTTAAATAACAGTGACACCCTGTCCTGATCTCGGCTTGGACAGAGTCAGCTCCCCTCCCAGCAGCTGATACAGTGCTGTCCCTGGATTTAGGATCAGAGCACTGACACACTGAGGTTTCACTTGTTGCCCAGACCAGATCAAGGCAAAATGACTCTAAAAGTATTTCTTTTTTGCCACATTTCACACGGTACCAGCACCTCCTGCCAGTTACTCGTTAAGAGGGCTCAGCACTCCCAAAGTGTTACCTGTGAGCACACCATATTCCCAAATGCTGTCTGCAAGCACATCCAACTGTTCCAAGCCATTCTGAAGGAACACAGTGCTCTGCACGGTCATTTGGGATGCTGAAGGAAATGGCAGTGCTCAGCACACTATTGTTAAACTGCAGCTGCTGTCAGGTAAAAAAGAAGCCTCCAAAGGACTTAGCAGGTGGGAGAGGTGCCCAGAACAGGGTGTGACTGCACAGAGAGTGGTCACCAAACAAAAGCAAGTGGGAGTGGGACGCTGGGAAAAGCAGATAAACCTTCCAAGCCTTATCTGCAGAACCTGCTGCAAGCCTGACCCTTTAGGGGCTCCTGCTCCAAGAACACTCCTGCCTTGGATGACACAGCAGGCCTCAGGCTCTGAGTGTACCTGAGCTCAAACTAAGCTGTACACAGTTACAAACAGCTCAAACTAAGCCAGGGAGTCACGTCTGTGGAGGAAGGACTGAATGTCACTTGAATGAAAGCACCAGTGACACACCACATTCTGAATGGATGAAATAAATTTGGTTCTAGCCTTCCAAGAACATTGCTTTTAACCTTCCAGACCCTTTTAGCAGCCCTTTTCATCTAGCCCTTTTCTAGCCAAGCCTGAGGCAGGTGCCATGAAGAGCTACAAAATAGCCCTGCATGAAAGGACTTCCACAGAAGCATCTGCACCCATTTCCCAACACAGGCAGAGTGGCACAGGCTATCCCATACCAATCAGCACTCCTTGCCAGGAGGGAGTGAGTTTCAGAGGGATTCTGTGACACAGAGACAGGGGAGGGAGGCTGTATTCATGTTTGAAGTTTTCTCATCATGAAAGACTGGCAAAGAGAGCATCTCCTTCCACGGCAGCCAAACTGTCCAGCCTTATCTCCTGCTGTGTCCCCGGGTGGGGCTCGCTGCTATCGCTCAGCCGTGCCCTGCACTGCTCATCTGTGGAGCCTTGTCTTTTCTCCAGCTGTCCTCCCTTCAGCCCTGAATCAGCTGCTGAGAACACCACTCTGAACCCCTCCTCCCACACCCGCCTTAGTCGTTCACGTGAAACACATCCCCCTTCCTTCCCATCTAAGCCTCAGCCACTTGTCTTCAGTGCAGGCTTCCTCAGGCTCAAGCAGGGCTTACAGGGCAAGGTGCAATCCCTGGCAGTGCCACACACCAAGGGAGCCTCCTGGCACCTGCCTTTGGACACCTGAAAATAACACACTTAGTCTAGCACAGCCATCTCCCATGATCACAGGAGAGGCAGAGGTGACTCCCCAATAACAACCTTACAACAAACAGAATCCCTTCTGCACCATCTTTGCCACGAGCTCCCAGCAGGGAGGAGATCCACACCACCCCACAAGCAAAACCAAGCAGCCAAAGCTGCTTTGCAAGCGAACGGCTCCAAGACAGAGAGCAAAGGCAGCCTGCAGAAGGCTGCAGAGCAGTACCAGTGCGAGGAGACATGCTGTCCAGCAGCTTCACCATGCCCTCGCCCTGCACCGCTGTCCACTTCTTGATGGGGGAGCCCCCGCCGATCCTGCTGTACTGCTCCTGGATTTTCGGGGTGCGGCGCTTGGCAATGAGCGGAGCCAATTTACTGCAGCAGTGGAGAGGGACACCTGTTAACAGCACAACCCAAACCACCCCCCTCCCAGAGCTCTGCTGCAGCAGGTTTTCCCTGGCAATCTCTGCAAATTACAGCAAAGCAGCGTGGTTTGTTTGATGTTCTATGCCACGCCCCCCTTCCCACAGCTCGATCTGCAGTTCAAAGAGAATGACCACGGCACACCTAGTCCAGAAGGTTCCAGCACTGTCTCTTGCACTGACTGCTCCCAGGATGGAGCAGTCTTAGGGAATGCTGCTCTCTACAGAACTCAATATCGGAGCCTACAGCTCAGACAGCAACACCCAACACCGCCTGTACCACAGGAGATCCCAGTGCTCCTCACTTTTGAACTGGAAGGGTCATCAGATCTCTGTCCAGGAACAGACGCAGCAGGAAATCGTGGACATCATCCAGCCGCTCTGGGCCTCCCATGTTCAACATCAAGATTCCTGTTTTTGGTTTCCTATGGAAGCAAGAGATATTTCAAATCCTAGTGACCCACTGCTTTTATTTTTATTATGATGACAAACAACCAGTTCATCCTCCCGCATTTGCCTTTTGCAAAGGCAGCTTCTCCTGCTCATGTAAACACTTGTGCTAGGAACAGGAATGGCCAGACACAAGTATCTACATGATCTCTGCTTTTTTAAAAAGTAATCACTTTGTAACACAAACTTTAGCTGGAAACACTCTAAGAAAACGGTCTGGCAGCTGCTGACTCTAAGGGAGATTATAAAACAGGGTCTCAGCTGTGGATTCCAACCAAACCAAGCAGTAGCTTCCCCAGAAAACAGATGAGCCACTCACAGAGGTCTTTGTCTTCGTACTGTGGGGACACATCTCATCTCCTGCAGCAGGGACAGCAGCAAGAAGCCTTTCTACAGATAAACTGATTGCAGGACCAGTTGTGTTTGGGTTGGGTTTTCCCAGAATGGATTTTCTATCCAGGTGCAGGTCTGGCACACTGTTATAAGGATAATGTCCCACACGGCACAGCAGCACAGATGGTGGTATCAGCATTTATAGAACGGCTGCTGATCACAACTCTCACCCAATTTCCCCATGGAATTGTGTGCCTTGCCCAAGGAAGCCCACAGACCAGGACTTCCCCAGCAGATGTTTAGGCTCCACAGGGAGCTTTGCCCTCCTCTTGTTAAAGCCCAAGTCTTACAACAGGGCATTGAGAGGAGCCCAGGCCTGCTCCAGTGTTTTAGGACCTCAGCTTCCATTCCCTTTCTGCTGGAGTGTGTATCAGAAGGGTGCTGAATAAAACCCAGGAAGCAGGAACCAGGACTTGAAACAATGATGGTAATGAATGTCCTTCCCCTGCTCCTACAGTGCCCCAGGCCTGGCGTAGCACAGAGCCGGGAGCCAGGCAGATAAACAATCTGACAGACACAGAGCAGACCGAGCCCCGCGGCCGCCCTGCCTCTATCGGGGCCGCGCACACCCACCGCTCCTGGGGCTGGATCTGCAGCTTGCTGCTCTCGGTCACCGCGGCCGCCGTGGCCTGGCCTCTCCATCGCAGCGGCACCCGCAGCTGGCTGCAGCTCCTCAGCACTGCGGAGAGAGAACAGCACTGCTCACTGCTGCTGAGGGAACACGGCAGCACTGACCCCACAGACACACAGACACTGCGGAGAGAGAACAGCACTGCTCACTGCTCACTGCTCACTGCTGCCGAGGGACACGGCAGCACCGACCCCACAGACACACAGCACGCTGGGCTCGGCCTTTTCTCACTCCAGCTCCAGCTTCTGGAACCAAAGCAAGTCAGGAAATAGCAAGCTTCTGCCTTTTTTTGAGCACTCTATACTTACAGCTCTGCAGACACCAGGCAGCAACCAAAACCCAAACCGAAGCCTTGCTAATCTGTGAGTTCCAATCATAACTCCACAATAACTGGTGACAACAGAGCAGCAGCAAGGGGCTGACCCTGAGGAGTAAGTGTCAGACTGTGTAACTCCTCGTGGGTCAGACACACCTGGGCTAACCCCAGACAAGCACAGGATTTCCACACCATGTCTACAATGCAGGTTAGACGTCTGCTCCTGTTTGACTGTGTGTCAGGAACACTGAGCAGCAACTCCAGAATCCATTTACCTGCAGACCTGGGCCACCTCCTTTCTCACTACCCAGCCAGGTAATGGCTATTAATCTGGATTTCAGCATCACACAAATCCCAGGATTTTACAAGTCTGCGCACATCCACCTCCCTCTGCAGCTCTCCTGGAGCCCCTTTAGGCCCTGGCAGGGGCTCTGAGCTCTCCCTGGATCCTTCTCCTCTCCAGGTGAGCACCCCCAGCTCTCCCAGGCTGGCTCCAGAGCAGAGAGAGTCCAGCCCTGGAGCATCCCCGTGGCCTTCTCTGGACTCACTCCAGCATCTCCACATCCTTATGTCAGGGGCCCTGCAGCTGAACACAACTAGATTATCCTTAATGTTCCCTCCAACCCATTCCATACAATTCCATGCTGGTTACAGCCCGCCTTTCCAAAGGCACACTTCGTTCTCCTCGGGAGCTCATCGTCATTACATGGTATTCTTTTAGTGCAAAAATAGTGTGAATTGCTCATGGTGAAAAAAAGAAAAAGGTTAAATTCTGCATCCCCGTCTCTCCAGCAATTGTTCAGCTCGACATTTCCCCTGTCAGACCGCAGGAGCTCAGCAGCAATTGAGTCCCAACAGCACAGAGCTCCTCAGCAGCCGAGCCACCCGCTGGGAAGAGCATCTTACAGCTCACAGGTCTCTAATAACCTCCTGAACAGATGCTGAACGGCCTCAAAACCTGCTGAAATCAATGGCAACGAAACATCCTGCAAATCCAGCCTCTTACTCAGGACTACGAGTGCGTAGCTGTGGATGCCTGCATCTGCACTGATACAAAAGGCTGCAAACTAAAGAACTTCAAGCATTGCTAGTGCCTGAAAGGCTCTTTTCAAATATTTATTTTTTATTTCCAGTTCTTAGGTTATTACTTTCTCAGGTGCTGGCACTATATGCCAATTACAGAGAACAATAAAAAGGGAAGTTTCAATGGCTGCATCGATACTTCTGCACTGTAAGAACATTTGGTTTGGCCCAGAGAGTGGTTGGGCACTGAACAGGCTCCGCAGGGAATGGTCACGGCCCCAAGGCTGCCAGAGCTCCAGGAGCACTTGGATAACCCTCTCAGGCACAGGGTGGGATTGCTGGGGTGTCCTGTGCAGGGCCAGGAGCAGGAGTCCCTTCCAACTCAGGACGTTCTGCAACTGTCTGACTTAAGGTGAGGTTTATGCACGTTTGCATCATGAAGGACACAGCGCAGAACGGGACGTGCAACGAGGGTGATCCCAGCTTAATGGAGCATTGGTAAAAGTGCTCCTTCACATGTTTTAGAGGTGGCACTGCGGTATTAAACTGCAGAGCGAACACTGGGGTGGGCAAGCACAGAGGTGCCTCTCGGCAGGGACACGAGGTGAGGGGGAGAGGCGGGGGGGGGGGGGGGGGC
>VXAX01007850.1:1102438-1137864 GCA_013399835.1 Leptocoma aspasia | reverse complement strand
CGGTTGGAACGGTCGGAACCGGTAAGATGTGTTTCCGTTCCGTACGCCGTTAACAACATCCATGTTGTTGGGGAACGCAGCCGCACAAGGGGAAGGCCGGGGCGGCATGCCCAGCCCGGGACGCTCCGTGCCAACGGCGCAGCCGCACTCCGGCCATGCCCGGCTGGGCTTTACGAGTTCGTGCTGTTCTCAAGTTCAGGAAAGCACTTAGTCCTGCCCCTCGATCAGAATTATTCTGATTTACAGACTATCAGAGCAAGTTTTGCCTTAGCCATGTCTGTCCTAATCATTACACATAGGCGTGTGCAGCTCAAAATAAAGTCTGTAGAGTCCATAAATGAAAATAAAACATTAACAATTGGACTGCTAAGGCAAGTATGAATGACACCTGCAAAACCAGGTATTCTAAGTCTGACTTAAGAAGCTCTTCGGCATTTGTCACTCTACTCATCTTAGACATAAACAACGGCTGGGATTTTTTTTTCTTTTTGTAGAGTAGTGAGAGGGGAGTGGAAATGCAGAGAGGACAAAGAATATAATTTATCACTTGGGTAAGATATTCCCATTACACAGAAAACTGTCCAGAATCCACTGGACCTACAACCTAGAAAGAAACCTGGCTACCTCCACTGATAGAGAGCACGGCTTAAAGTATAAAAACACTGCAACAGGGCCTGGCTCTTTTGTAACCCTCTATTACTCACCACACAACTCAGTTATCAGAAAAATCAGGACATAACATCTCATCACACCAATTTTCTTGTACTTGCTTGTCTAGCACTTCCATATTTCTCTACCCTAGATGCAATTCACGCCTGCTTTTCCACTACAAACTCTCATGTGTCTGTCTATTGCGTGCAGCACCTACAAAACATTCCTTGAGTGGCCTCAGGAAACATCAGCCAAAGCACAGGCTTGCCAGGACAGCTTGCTCCAGCCACATTTCATCCAGGTAAAACAAACAAACCCAGGCAAATCTCAACATTCTCAACAGAGCCCCATACACAAGGGGCTTCTGCCAACACAGCGAGTGTAGAGCACTCCGAGGAGAGCACAGCAGATGAAGGCAAGGGTTTAATCTTCTTGGGCTCTGCAATAGGTGCCACATACCTGCCAGTTTTTAAGAACACTCCTGAACAATTTGGAGTCATCGCCTTTCTCCTTGCTCTCCCACAGCCAAGCCCAACAGCCTCCACAGACACTGCCTCAGTCACAGAAAAAGGCTTTCTGAATGGATTTCAGCATGGATTATGCAGGAGCTGAAATTCCTCCAGCTGCCACTGTTCTACCCAGAGGAGACTGAACTCATGATCATAGTGGGAAAAACACTGAATCAGAGTCTAGCAAAGGTAAGTCCTGGTAAACAAAAAGGACCCAAGGCAAACCTGAATGATGCCACAGTTTCAACATAATTGCAACAGCAATGGAAATAGATCATTTGCTCATTGGTGTCATGAAATCCAGCTTCTTCAAACTGCAACGAAGGAAGATCGTAGGAAAGCTACTCTACCTACCTGTTCTTCTGTTTCATTTTTAACTTAGAGCATTAAAAATGCTTTAATTATAAGTTACAGGATTAAAAAATATTTCATGTTTGTCTGTGATGCCCATACCAATTTCCCCATATTATACCATTTTCTGTACAAGAAAGTTTCTCCTTAAAGTCTAAATGAAGTTTGAGTAAGCCATTTAATCCAAGCAAAGTTTTCTTGCCCTCCCCTCTCCCTTTTCAAACATGATCAGTTTTAAATCTGGATCCCCTTAAAGTAGGGGCCTCCAAGGAGCAGTTAATCCCAGTCCTAGGAGCTAAAACAGTTCACTTTTCTAACAGCAGTGTTACTTAGAGTGACAAAAGAGAATCCATATGCAAATACTTAATTCAAGATGCTGCTTGAAGAACTTACTTTCCACCAGTGCTACAGCAGTGTCATTGGGTTTCCTCGGCATCTTAAACCAGCAAGACAAAAGGACAGCTTAGAAGGGCACTGCTAGAAAAGAAACTGAAGTGAGCAATGTAAAACTAAAAATAAAGCAAGCCCTGCCAAAAGTTTAAGAACCTGAAGAGGAAGTGAAATATTTGCCCCATTCATTAACGGAGATGAAAAATCTCTGAACTGAGGAACTTGCAGCACTAACAGAGTTGTTTGGCTAGTCAGTGGAAGTAGCCAGGTTTCTGTGCTGTGTGACTGCACAGGGATGCTGCCAGTACTACACCAGCAAACCTCGAACCCAAAGAGCCCAAGATGTACACGTCCCAAAGACCAAAAGTGAAAGAAATTTACCATAACTGACCCCTTTGGCAGTGTTTGACATACCATCTGCAAATGGTTAAATACTAAAAGGCACAATCTCTTTCGCACTGAACGAAGACAACCCCAGACTGTTACACCTCTATATTAATGGCAGATTCTGATTATAGATTTGCTTTATACTCGAATTTTAAAAAAATATGTTTGGGAACCACTCAGTTTTCAGAATGCTTATCCCAAGAGCTCTGGTAAGATACAAGCAAACATGACTGTAGCAACTTGACATCAAGCACTGCACACTTGCATGGGAATGGAGGAACAAGAGGCCCTTGATCCTTTATGATCAAATTCAGTGCACACATACATACACACTGTATTTTCCTTAGATCAATCAGCAGATCGCTCCATTTGCAACTTACATCACCTTCAGTGAAGTTGAGTACTGTAAAGATACTTTACATTCATCTTTCACCCATTATAAACCTCTTAGTTTAACCACTTATTAGTCCTTGGCAGTCCTATTTATTTTTGACAGTTTTAGAGACCCCAGGTTTTCACTGAAAAGCACATAAATGGGGAAAGCAATCCCAGCAAATGCTGCTGATAGGACATTGCCAAAGCTTTCTAGCTGACACCTGAACTGTCAGACCACAGAAACCTTTTGTCCACACAAGTGCAGAACAAACCCACAGCACTGCAGAAGAGCTGCTCCTTCCTACTTAGATCACCACAAGCCATGTAGGGCTGTGTCATGGTGCCCAGTGGATCAAGAGACACATGGAAATTCTTCTGTTAAAGAAGCTTGTTTTTAAGAGCATCAGTAATGTAAATAAAGTGAACAGCTGTGAGCATGGCCTTGTGCAGGCAGGAGTAACTCATGCATCCCGTGGGAGGCAGTTCTTACAACATCCAGAGTTCAGCCTTTCCCAGTGGAGGTCTGGGCAGCTCCCAAGGACAGGAGGTAAGGAGGAAAAACAAAGCCAGCCTGAGACTATGGTGTGCAGCTGAGATATGCTGTGCAAGAAGATGCCTTCCCTCCCCCAAGCAGGATCCAAAATTGGAAAGAGAGAAAGGAAGCTGGAAAAGGGTGTCTCTCTTCAAACCACCATGTGGCCAGAGCTAAGCTGATAAGGTCAGGAAGTCTGAAATTACTCAATTAGCACATGCAAAAGCAGACTCACAGCACTGGCAACTCCCCTCTTCTCTTTCTTTTCTGACCAGCACAGTTCTGTGGACTATTAAGCAAACATTTTGTCCCAGAGGTGAAGCAAGCCCTAGGGAAAGACACTTTGACACAACATAACTTATTAGCACAAGACCATACAGAAATAGCCAAAGTCCAAAGTTACTGACTCAGAGGAACACAGCAGGACATGCAGCTGGTGACCTCATGGTCACACTGCAAAGCTTCAACTCCTACAGTTACCAAGGGCTCTTCTCTCAACCAGCACTTCTGGGAACTCACAGTCTCACCTAGCTGGCGACACAACTACGAGATTCATTTCTGGCAAGATGATAGAATTTACTAACAGAGACATCCTCCTTTAGGCTAAACTAGATTAATGGAGATATGTATATTAGATAACAGAACTTTTAACAGAAATACTGTCACAAATCAGAGATGGTAATTTTCTAGATTAAAGAATCCAAAGATCCTTTTCTATAAGCAAACCATAAGGATATAAATATTTTTTAATCTTCAGGCTTTAGACTGATTTGAATGAAATGTGACTCAAGCTTTGTCCCTTCCTTCCTGAATACCTCTGCAAGGCAGAAGCACGGAAGTAGCTGAAACAAAGTCCATCAAACTTTGCCATCTAAGGTCTGTGAAGGGAACAGAAACTGGTATTTCATCTGAGGTCCTTGAATGTGTCTGAGGTCAAGGGTCTCCTTGATACTTTCTGATGGCCTTCCTTGAGAGAGTGTATTTCTACAAGTATTAAACACATTTTCCTGCAGCTTTTAAAAATTACTTCTCTTCTCATGTTAGCAACATGAAAAGGTAAGATGAGAGTATTACCAAAGTCAATCTATCTCTCTTCTGAGATAGAAGTCTGGGCTAGAACAAGTGAAGTTTGGACAAAAAGATCACGCTAGCTAAACGCAGCCTTTAGCTGAGGAACACATCTCTGCTGGGCCTGTCCCGTGGCTCAGCACCCACAGCTGCTGCTGCTGCTCAGCTCCCTGTCCCTCCCGGCCAGCACAGCTTGGAAGGCCTGAGGGAGGGGAGAGCAAACAGCACCGGAGCAGATAAGCGCTGTGCTTACACTGCAGAGAGACTGGGAGTCTTAGGGACAAGACAACTTGGGGGCAGAGGAGCGGGGTCGAGAGCTCAGTGATGGAGAAACAAAGCTCTTGCAACACCTAAAAATTCCCTTCTACAGCTTCCCAATCCCATCAACGCCCCAACTCTCAGAGCACGTAGTCAGGGAGAGTCTCCCCGTGCTGCCCAGGGCACAGGCTGGATTCCCCCCGACTCCCGCCGGCCCGGTCACAGCCCCGCGGCAGCCCCGGGACAGTGCGGGGCGGGCAGGGCAGGAGGCCGGAGCGCAGGGAGGGCCGGAAGGCAGCGCGGCCACACGCGGCGCCCCGCGGCCTCCGCCCGCCCNCTCGGCCCCACCCGGCCCTGCCCTTCCCCCTCTGCCCGCGTGCTCTGGAAGCCCTCGCGGGACAGCCGTGGGGCGTGTGAGCTGCGAAGCCGAAGGTGGCACGGGCCCTCCCTGGTGCCCTGGTCCTTGCCGGGAGCTCGAAGCCGCCGCTGCTCCCGGGAACGGCCGCGGAAATGGCACGCTTAAAAATGCCAACCTGACTTTTTAAAATAAACCGTTAATTAATATCTGGGTCTGTGGAAGTGTTTCTCAAAACCCAATTTACAAAATAAGAAACTCAACAACCTGACCTTTTAAAATAAGCCATTAATTAATATCTCGATAAATGGAAGTGCTGCTAAAAATCCTCAAATTAAAAAGTTCTGCTGTTAACTCTGGCCCCAGCAGTCTGGCAAAGCTGCTTCTGCGAGGCGGGGCTTGTTTCTCCATGTGCTGCCATGTGTGGGTCATCCAGCACCTCTGTACCCCAGTTCCCCTGCCTGCAGCCGGGAAAGAAGGTACAGGCCAGTTTAACTTCTGTGCTGCATTGTACAGAGACATCATGGAAATGGGAAGTGCTCCAAAACCATTGCATTTTTGTTGCTGGGTGGAGAAAGGTTATGTTTCCTCTCACTCGGTAGCCCCTGTGAGGAGAAGCTGAAAGAATTTCTCCAAATAAAAGAAACCAGTGAAGCAGGGACGATTGGGAAACAGCCATGTTGTATCATTTTCTGCTATAGCTTTGCTCGAGGTGAACTATTTTGTGATCATGCAGTATTCATTATGCTGTGCATTCCTTCAGGAATTACAGTATCCAGGCTGTGGGTTGTGAAATGCTGCAACAAAGAAATTTAAAAAAAAGAAGGGATAGAGAAGACAATGGGGTGATGCAACAAACAAAACGGCAAAGTCCATGCCAAGCTGCGAGTAGCTGGCTTTTATCTGTTTGTTTGAAAAAAATCCAGCCCGGCTCTCTTGTTAAATACAGCGCTTTCCTAAGCAACCATTTGTTCTTCCTGAAAAGTAAATCCAGCCAAAGACGGGCTAAACAGTTTCAGAGCAACAGGATGAGTCCTCTGGCCTTTATGAAACACACAGTAAACAGGGTGCACAGGGCAAGGCTCAGGCCATGAAGTTAAAACAGGAATATAATAAATGGAAAGAGGATTCCTCCCCCAATCCATGTGAGTGCTGCAGAGCTCTCTGCACTAACAGCACCTCTGCACTCGCATCACGGCCTGACCCAGGCCATCATTAGTAGAGTCTACGCCAGGCACTTGAGACACATAAATGGGAGACCAAGTTCATGAGATCCTCTTAAAAAAATCATATTTGACTTTTTAAATGTGGGGTTTTATGAGCCTTCTAGTTTTGCCTGTGAGGATCAGCCTCATCACACGTTCCTGCTTCCTCCCTGCCCATGAGGGCTAATAGCAGATCTTTAAAAACTGGAAGCTGAGATTCTCAGATGAGTAAGATGCCTGTAAACACTGAAGCTTTATGGAATGCCTGAAAAACATGAGACTTGTGAAAATGAATAAATAAATAAAAGCCAGACTTGGCAATGCTGACAGAAAGGACTGAATACCAACTGCATTACGGTAACATTTTTGTGGCCAAACTTGCAGCCTCAATGTTTTAATGATGGCAGCCTTTACTGCATTTAACAGAAGCCTGGATTTGATTCTTTAGGAATAAAAGGGCTTTTGAATGCTCTGTAAAGGCAGTTTCCTGACTTCATTGATCGCTGACACAAACACCAGAATTAAATCTCCTACATCTTGAGCTAAAGCAACAATCCCATTAATTTGGAGAGCAGTGGGCTTGTACAGGAAGCAGTTGCTGGAAGAGGACATGTAGCATGAGCTGAAGCAGTTGGCTGCTCTCTGTGTCTCATGTCGCCAAGCAAGAGCAGGGCCAAGGTAAATCTCCATATAACCATGTTTTATTTGGAGGCTGCTAACAGCCAGTATGAATTCATGAAGGAATGTGGATAGCCATATCAGGAAACTCAGCAAGAGATTATTCGAACTGGCAGGGTTTAAGAAGGAAAATTAAATTTGCTCTTTGTTGTCCCTGCCTGTTTTTCTACTTCTGAATCAAAATAAAATGAAGGACCACTCCACAGAACTTGCACATTCCTTCACATAACGTCAAGTTGTGATGTAAAGACTATACTGGCAGAAATATCTGAAGGTCTCAGCACATACTTTCATTAAATACATGGAAAGGATTGTTGTTAGATTACAACAAAGTAAAAAAGCTTGAAAAAAGGTACATTCACAGCAGGCAAACTCCAACCTGAACATAACTATGTACATAATGATGGAATGTGGCTACTCTTTGGCCCATGCTTTGGAAGTCTGAAGTTTTTTCAGGCCATAAGAATTTTTATAAGGTTAATCCTTCTATGGCACAGGGGTACAAGAGGTACCTCTGCTACAGCAGAGGTAGCCCAAGCTCCCCTGAGAGGAAACAGCCCTACTACGTTACCTTGCCTCAGTACTTCCAGCCCCTGCCCAGTTAGTGAAGAGAATCTCGGTCAGTTGGAGAATCTCTGCCCCTGCTGACCCTCCCCATGGCCACCCCATGTGCTTGCACCCTGCCCAGCATTCTGCTGCCTCCACCCCTACTTGTTCACTTATTCCTCCCAGGACAAGTGCACAGCAGCTTCTGGAAAGAAGATCACTACAGCATATCCCAGAAGTGAATCTTCTAGAATTTAAACATTGACTTCCATACCACAATAAAGTAAAAATGGCATTTCTTCTTCCCCCAAATTCAATGGACTCAATAAAGATTAAGCCTTATATCACTACAGCCATGTAGATCCACACAAAGCTCATTTAAGGGGTTCCCAGTTTTCCAGCTGCACATCTTTGCACATGCAGGTTACCCCAAAGCAAGGACTGTCCATATAATGTATGCAGCAAACTCCAAGTTGGATTTGCAAAGTGACCTGGTTAATAACCCCCAAACTCACAACATTTTAAAGGCAGACTTCTGATAGCTTGTTTAGGGCTACTCCATGGCCTGCACAATTCACCCACAGCAACTTTTGGCAGAGGTGGGGGTGGGGGCACCTCTGACATTTTTACCACTGCAGGGTGAGGCTTTCAGTTCCTCCTCTATGATTATAACCCAATTATATAAATACAGGGAGAGCTTTTAAAGCACAAAACCACCACGACTAGCACATTTACTCAACTGCGTTTAAAATATCCGTACTTTCATAATTACAACATTGACAAGGATTTCAGAGGGAAGGCTAATTTTCACGAGGGAGAAAGGATGCTTAGTGATTGAAAATGATGTGCATTGACATCAATATTCTGCTCCACTACAAACTCCTAGAGTGAACCCCCATATATCTGGCATTTCAGGACAGTGCTTCCCCCACAGCAGTCACCTCCTAGCCCAGGCTGCAGGGCACAAAATGCCCTTGCTCTCTGTCCACTTTGTGTGCCAGTCAGAATAGCTTGGGCCACCCTGAAGCAGTGAAGTGCAGATACCCAGCCTTGTGCTGAGGAGTGAGGAGCCACACAGCCCATCAGCTCTCCTGTGGCACTGATGGCTGCCCTCACACAGGTGGAGAAGTAAAATCCCAAGTGATCCTTGCTGCTTTTGAGTGCGTTCTCACATCTCACTTGACAGGACACAAACAGGGCTGCTTGCCTGCTCTGCAGGTATATTTTGAAAACAAACAGATTGAAGTCAACAGGCCCAAGATATAACTGCAGAAGGGACTGTGGAAGTGAAAGAAAGGCAGGCCTAACATTATATGTTATATATGTAACATATATATGTTATATATAACATAATAATAATAACATAACATATGTGATATGCTTAGCTTGGACTTGGAAAATCCATAATTATATCTTGATGTATGTCTGCACAGACCAAAGCTCATGGAGACCATGAGCAGGCTATATTTAAATGAGCTATTCCAGGTACCACAGGCAGTGTCATCATGGTACCAACACAGGCTGCAGAGTCCACTTCTGAAACCCAGAAAATATGCAGGTAAACACTGCTGTGCTCTGCAGCTCACCAGCTGCTCAGCAGGTAATATAAAGCTAGTTCTAGGTACAATTCCACATGTTTATTTAAGCAGTGAAGCCAGCAGAGGAATTTCTTGCTTCCTGTCACTCTTATTTGCTCCTGCATCTCTGTTCCCTTACACTTTCTCCTGTTATGCCACTACAACTATCCATGAGGATCACTGGAAACTGAATTTATCCACATGGAGAAAACAAAAACAAAACAAACAAACAAAAAAAGAGAGAGAAGAGGGAAGCAATACCCAACAATTCTTCTCTAGAGTTGCATAGGGACCACCAGAGGCAGGGGCTGAAATGGTCAAGGCTGGAAGCATAGGGGGGAATCTCCCCTGAATATGTATAAATGGCACTAGTCCAAATGGTGCTACAGAAAGAACAAACACAGTTTTTTCTTTTCCAGTCAGCTGCCGATATTATTCATTAAAACATGTTAGTTGTGTCCTCTCTAGCAGTGACACACCAGGGACAAGATCTGGAAGAAGGCTGCCTCCTGGAAGTACTGCTGCTGCACAGCATCCTACTGGTACATTTTGTCTTTTGCTTGGCAGCCAGACGTGGGACTTGCTTTTGACACTGTGCTGGCTTTCACTGATATCAGATTGTGAGGGGTTGTTTCATCAGAAACAAAAGAGGGAAACGGAATAAGGAATAAATTAGAACAAGGGCCAAACTGTTGTTACAATTCTTGCAACTTGAAAGAAAAAGAGGTAAAAACCAGCAGAGATTTGACTATCAGCTTCCCCAAATGATACTAATATTGTAATTACTGAACTCCTTCTAAAGCAGGATATAGCTGCAGTTATTGCAGCCCCAGAACTGTACTTGGAGAAGGATACAGAACATGCACTGTAGGACAGAAACGAGGATGTTTCAGTCGGTGAAAATCTTTGTTCTCAGGAGAGGCTGGAGAAGCTGAGACCATCTTCAGAGAAGAATGGGAGTTCTGGAGGGGCCTTCCTACATGCTTTCAGACCATTGAAAGGCAGCTGTGTTTATGCATTTTTCTTAGCCTAGGAGAATCCACTAGGAGAAAGTAAGGTCAGATGGGGTGTTCAGTATGACGTGGGCAAGGACGTCAGCCTTTTCCAATGTCCTATGAAGATATTTATGCAATATCATCTGTAGCTGGGCTGCCATACAGCTGGGCTTTTGACACAGAATGAACTTTGCTTTTCAAATTAGAACTGACAAATAAAATAGATTATTCATCTCTACTCAAAAAAAAAAAAAAAAAAAAGAGAGAGAGAAGAGAAGAAAATAAAATCTAGGCAGTATATTTGGAGCCCTGGCACTTACAGGAAATGTTTGTGATGACAAGTTTGTTGTTCAGACCTGGGCCCATTTTCTGAGTTGAAGTTAGAAGTGAAAGGAGAATGCCCTAACCCAAGCCAGGGGCCACTCCAACACAGGAACTATCATCTTATAAACACAGGCATGGCCTGATTTAGATATTTCAAGAGATGCAGCAGAAGATCAGCACTTACAGTCAGCCTCTACCTCAGAGATGTCAGTTCATCCTGTGTCCTTGGACTTTTTAAAAGCCAAGCAGATTATACCCTGACCACACAAAGGGATCTGAAAGTGTTCAAACACAATCTCTGTTTCCATGCAGTCCCTGGAAGATCTGTAGAAAAAGCCACGGTGCCACAGCCAAAAGAGCTGAATCTCTTTAATCTCTTCTGTATGTGTCTTTAAAACTAATGTAAACTCTCACATTACAGTCCAATGAAGGATTCCTATGCTGGGCTGAGCCCCAGGTGAATAAGGAACTTTGGTAGTTTGAAGCATCAGTTGCTGCATTTAAAAGGTATCCAGTGTGGCTGGCCTATATGGCTAGTGACTGTAAGCACTTGAACTTCACACTGATAAATGTTGATGGTTTAAGATAATGGATTATTGTTAGTGACTGAGTCTAAAAAGGGAAAACAGGTTTCATTAAAGGATTCATTGTTCTCTTTGAGTATGCAAAAAAACCAACCAAACAACCAAACAAATCCCCCCCCTCAAAAAAACCAATAAACAAAACAACCCAGCAACACAAAAACAAACCCTAGAAAAACCTGTATGGTGTTACTGGAGTTGTTCTAGCACAAGAAATATCAGGGATCCTCCTGTGCTGAAATACAGTGGTATTAACCAAAATTGACAGTGTAAATGGAGACATCCAGTCTGACCTTGCTGCCAAGACTACTGAATTGACAGTAAAGTATATCCTCCTCCACTGGCAAGTCATCAAATCTAGATTAGATGATGAATCTTCAGGTGAAGAAACCATTCCTTCTCCATTCATTATGGACACACCCAGACAGCTCCTACAAATTAAAGGTGAGGCAGATGAGTTTAGTGAAAAACAGTTTCTTCCTTTCTTCCCTAACTTATGATCAAAGACAATGGAGAGACATCCCAATCCAGACTCCAGAGTTCCCAGAACAGGGATGTGATAGGACACTTCAGGTGGTAACCTCTGGACCCAGAAGATACCATCTAAAGCAGATGTTTACCCTCATGTACAATGCAGTCACTGGCAAAGCCCAGCCAAACCCTGTAGCCAGATAATTCCCTTTTTAAAAACAGAAGTCATCTTTCCTGTACAATGAATATTTTCTTGAATTATGAAAACATTATGCCTATTGTTTTAAACAAAATCCTGACTCATCCTTAGCTGACCTAGTTGACATTTTTAGTAGTTTCTCATATTTCTGCATTGCAGTGCTGTTAATATATACCTGCATTAATGTTATAAAGATCAAGGGCTGAGCTTGTTTCAAGAAGGATACCTGTAAATATTCCTACAGGCTTGTAGGTATAGTGATCCAAATTCTGCACTCACTTTTCTCTGGATAGGAGGGAAAGATGTTCATTTAAAGCCTGTTAGGTAATTATTTTAACTTACATTTCTTGAACACTTATTTGTGGTCCAGAAGATAATGTGATTTAGAATCTAATAAAATTGTTAAGCTGGCTTAAGAAGAGCCACACAATGATCCCATGTAGCTAACACGTTAAATTGGAATAAAGTTGGATTAACTCACAAGAAGAAAAAACACAAAATACTCCAGATTCACCTCAGTGACCAGTGATTCACCCCAGGCTGATTTTAAGTTCAAGGAAGATTTTCAAAGTTACTGAAATTCTGGCTGTTGAGCAATTATTCATCTGCAGTTCTGAAGGACATTCTTCACATTCCCCACTTCTACTAAGAGCCAGTAAGCATAAAAACATGAAAGAAATAAGCAAATGAAATATTGGAGCCTCTTACCAAAGCACGCTAACAGCTAATCATAATGCAGTCCAGGAAGGTACACTGCCATAATGTATTCAATAATGTGTTAAAGTTCCCATTGCAGTCAAACAAAATCTATTGTAAGAGATTTCTAGATAGATTCCAATTAATATCACTTACAGGAGGTCTTACTTGTCTCTGTGAGGCCAGACCAGCTGGGGCAGCCTGTTGACTGACTGCAGGGATTTTCATCCAGCTCACAGTCAATGAGCAGCTGCTGCTTTTGGTTACTCTCTAAGGCTCACCTGTGGAATTTTCCTTGGATAGAGGCCTTGACCACCCAAAAGTGGCAGGCAGGTTCTTGGGCTTCTCTGCTGCCTTCTTGGCCAGGTGATGGCAGTTGGATTTAGAAGAATGGGTCAAATGGTGCAGACAGCAGTGGGAATTGGGACATGCTTTTCCACAGGAGAGTTGCAGAATAAAATAATGCCACTGCTACAAATTCTAACTCCAGTATTTTCTAATTCAGATGGTCTTTAAGCATAGTTGAAATGCTTTGTAGCATTCATACTATAAGCAGCCCACATTTGAATGCTTTTTTCACAATACAGTGTTCCCTCTTAGAAAGAGGAAGGAATCTCAGAGTTTAGGACTGGGATTGCCTCATTTGGTAACATACTGTGATTTAGTTTCCAGTTGGTAACATAAGAATAGTAATTCCCTAGCCAAGAGGGGATCCTGTGAAGAAGAACATGTTTTAGGTATTCAGTTAGCACAGATACCATGACTGAATGCACAGCTATCAGAAATGCTGAGAGGATCTTGCAATGTTATGCTGTCTGTCCCCTTGTCCCAATACAGTGTCATAGTAGGTGACTTCTAACCCTCTCCTAGAATATATTTACATGTGCCCCATTTACGCAGCCTCATGTCATTTCTAGATTAAATGTTTGATACCTCTTCTCAGGACTCACCTGCACAAATAAATCTGTTTTCACACCTTCCCTGTAGTTGCTTGAGATTCTTAAAGAGCAGGTTCCCTTCCCTTTTATCATTACCCAGAAGTCCTCAAACAATTTGCTCTCATCGATCTGTCAAGGCAAGCATACTCAGATGAGATACTTCAAACAGTATCTTCTTCCTTTTCCTCCTGCCTGTCCTCTCTGAGCAGTCTGTACACATAGACAAACTCTAACTAGCTGGTGCCTTCAAAATGCATGTCCAAGTCTCTGTTAAAATCTTTGCCCCGCTGCTCTGAAGCTGAATGAGTTGCAGAGACTCTGAAAGGATAAGACCTTGACTGCTGGAGTTTTTAAAACTATGCGTCCTTTTGATCCCTTTCCCAATATGCACAAAATACTAAAATTCTCTCCTGGATTTCATTACACATAAAAAGACATGAAAGTGCAATTTGCTCCTTACTCATCAACAACTACCCATCAGCCTTAGCTCTAAGCTAGACTGTTCTGGCCACTTCAAGAAATGGTTTTGAAATTTGCATTTCCAGATTGCCCTGGCAGGTATAACTGTGACTTTGCAAACAGCTACAGCTGTGTGTGCTAATTGCTTCCTCTAAATTATTTATGAGACGTTTTTGACTGATGAGATTTCTCACAACAGCATGTGCTAACTATTGGCAGTGGGCTCCTGAAGTGGTGGGAACTCCATCACCTGCCGAGCTGCAGAAAAGCCAGCTGTTAGCAGGCGCTGCATCCCCGTGTTTGCACTGAGCTGGGAGGGCAAGCTCTACCTGCTTTCAGCTCCTTTTCCAGTGACTGCTCAACAGAAATTTATGTGTAAGCATTATATCTGCACATAACACACACCCGCTACTTTTGGGATTAGATCAGAGAATACTGGAGACTGCCTAATTTAGATAAGGCAGAATATAGGGTGTCAGTGACCTGGGGAAGACAATCCATTTCACTAAACAGGACTTTTCAAGCTCTGGTCCCAGAGGCAGCAGGGGTTCTGTGAAATGCAATTAGGACAGCTACAAATCAATAGGCTTAAATTCACCACATAGAAGGTAGCAGATTTACTGGAAAATTTTTACAAGATACATAAACTGAAAAAGAATGGAAAACACGACTACAGAGAGAAGAAAATATTTATAATGACCCACCACTTTACCACTGCTTTTTCCTGGAGGGCTTATCTCTGTCATCCAGTTAAAAACTACTTTAAAAGCTATGTCTGAAGGTAACCATAAACCCTGTCAGTTAAATAAAAAAACTTGTATTCCAGGGTCCAGCAATTTATGTCAGTATTTTTCCTTTCCCTTTCAGATCTGAATAACTGATAGGGAGAAGCAGTTGGAACCATGTTGGGTGGAAGAAAAACTTCATGTCTGGAGTTGCAGGAGCTCAACAAGGAGTAGCCAGAGGAATGAAGAAAAGCAGCCTGTTAAAATACTGCTCACTATTGGTGCTGTGATTACCTTCCCAGGTCGTTGTCAGGGTTGTTGGGTGAGCTACTGATGTGACATCCTCATGAGTTTCATAGCTGTGTTTCAGAACTAAGTTAAAACAGGATTCTTAGCCAGACTC
This sequence comes from Leptocoma aspasia, assembly GCA_013399835.1. Taxonomy (NCBI): domain Eukaryota; kingdom Metazoa; phylum Chordata; class Aves; order Passeriformes; family Nectariniidae; genus Leptocoma; species Leptocoma aspasia. Next base: position 1,123,191 of record VXAX01007850.1, on the reverse strand, counting down.
TAGATGAAATTGTGCACTGGGTATTTTCCTAAGCAATAGTCTTATCCTGCCCATTCCATAAGTTTTAAACAATTTGAATTTACCTTGTGCTCATTTATTCTATATATGCCAGAAGATTTCTGTACAAAAGTGTACTGACCCCAGATACAGGAGTTCAGACAAGAAAGAGACAGTGACAAAGGGGGCTCTGTTGTTTCTCAGAGGTGAGCTGGTATTTCAGAGCCAGGTCAGATATTCCTGAGCTATTCTGCTCAGTGCAGCAAAGGTATAAACTGAATTGTTGTGGAAGGTGTGCAGAGGACAGCACACCATAATCCATCTGTACATAAGGTCAGGAGGAGGAAGGCAGGGCAGAATGTGCCGTTGCTCTAAGAGCACCCAGAAGTTTCATTTTTTTACTCCTTTCTCCCATGCAGTGGAGTTGACTCTCTGGTTGTGTCCTGTTCAGTAGGTGAAACTTCAGAGTTGAAACAAATGTCCCAGCTTCCAGGCCTGCTCCCTCAGAGAGGTGAGCCACGTGGACTCCATGAAACAGCAGCCTGGGGATAAGGAGTTGGGTTCTACAGAAGAAAAGAATGAAGCAGTGTGTGGTGGGGGGGAAACTGATGCTCCCAGCTGCCCATCACAGATGCAAAAGGAGACAGGACAGAAGGTATCTGTCTGGATCTGACACAGACTAACAGCATGGCACAGGTAAGGCTAGGAAGTCATTCATGCCTCATTTCTCCCACCTGTAAATTATTCCACCCTCTTCATCCCCATTGGCACATCATTATGACTGCTCAATTAATTAACAGTTTAAAAGAGCTTTGAGACATTCAGATGGAAGAAAAGGATTTTTTTGTATTTCTGCTTCTCCAAAGTTGTGTGTATAAACACTGATCTTTTTTAGGTCCTTCACTGATGATGAAGATTTATTTCCTATTTATGGATGGGAAAGTTAAATAATCAAAATGCTAAAGCACACATTTTGACAAACAGCCTCAAGTTCCAAGATCCTACTTTCTGCATGTTCAGCTACATAGAAACACAGCTTGCCTGTCACTCCCAATCCTACCTGTGAGCAGCCACAAGTGAAGACATTCACTCACTGGCAATCTTGTGTTCAGGATCCCAAATTAAGTATCTCAAAACTCAACCCTCTCTAGGAAATCTAAAAGAAAACCCAAGAAAACCTGTATGGAAGCAGCACACTCCAGTGCTCTGCCCACCACATCACACACAGCACCCTTGTGTTCAGCCAGAGCTTTGGAACAGCTTCATTGCCACTGGGGAGTCAGAACCCGGGATCAGACTTTGGGAAGTGTCTGTCACATGAGTGTAAATCAATGTATTACTAGAGTGAGAGTTTCCCTGACCAAAACAATTAAAACTCTCAAATAAAAATAGAATGCTGGAAGGAAAATCTGTCCATTCTGCACTATTATTGTGTTTAACAGAAAACCCAAGTTCCTGTCAAAAACAAGAGAATAGAGAATCTCCAGCCAGCTTTAATAGCAAGATCTTTTGAAATACTCAGCCATCTGTCACAGCAGGAGTGCTTGTTGTTCAGCCCTTCTGAAAAATTTGGCATTTCTTTGGGAACATAATGCTTTTGAAACTCAGCTTTCAGGCCCCTCCTAGGAATAACTTCTTCTATGGAAGGTCCTGCTCTTTTTGTATCTACCACACAGAGCTAGACAGACCTGTCCTCAGTGCAGTGCAACCTGCCAGTAAAGCAGGTAGAGATGGGCTTGAAGCAGAAAACTGGAAGATTGCCCTGAGGTAGCCCTAAATCCAAGGAAAAATGGGTAGGTTAAGTCCAGGACTAACCGTAGTTTCATTTAATATTTCTTATGAAAAACATTACAAACATATTTTAGCAAATTTCCCAATGCATGTATCTCATGAAAAGTGATCACAGAGTTCTCCTTTTCCCCCTCCTCTGATTCTTCCAGCCCTTTCTCTTCCTTCTCTCACTGATGTTGACACTTTGACACCTGTAAAGGAGAGGTAACAAAGGACTCAGCAATGGAATGAACTGCTCCATGCTGATAAAAGATTGTTAATAGTAAGACCTCAGTTTGGGGTGGAAAACCAGCTTCCAGATAGAGCTTTCTGGGGGTTAATAAAATCTGCTACACAGAAAGGAAAATCCAGGAGCAAGTGAATCATCTCATGCACTGGGAGCAGGCAAACAGACTGAATCATGCACAGCACTGCACTGAAACAGAATCCCCCTGTAAACACCCACATCTGGAACCTGCAGTGATTCTCCTCTACAGAACAAACATTTTAAAGCAATGATGTGAAAACAGCCCAGCAAAGCAGAGCACTAACCTGGACATTTGCCCCTTCCTCTGCTACTGTTGTATTAGAAGAACATATTGCTGGTCTCCATTTTAACAAATATAGGTTGAGTTCCTTGTGGTTCTCTGGGACAGAGACAAAAATCATGTTATCTTCAATGAAGCAGGACCTCCAACAAGTTGATGGGATATATAAGAATACTTTTTATTTCTGAAGTGGGCCAAGAAGCTTTGAAGTTACATTAATACCTCCAGATAGAGAGTCACACAATCCCTCCTGCTGCAAAGAAAACCTCAGTAAAATGGCTACATGAAAGTCAACAGCAAAATTCCCACCAGTTTCACTGTGAACAAGACTTCAGGCCATAACTCTGTTCTGTAAAGGGTTTCCTACCAAATGTTGGAAAATTATATTTTCCAAAGGGAAAAAAAAAATTTAATTGTTTCATTGTATTTTCTATGAAAAGGCATAACCAAACATTTCATTTTAGATTTGGGTCAATCCCAATTAAAAAATTTCCAGTTCCCACACACATCTTTATGAAGCACTGAAACTCTGTTGGCTGACATGTTCTGTTGCTAAACTGAACTGACACACAAGAGCTTGATAATGCCAGGCAAAATGTTTTGCACTTTCCAGCCCCACAAAAGAAAAAAGATCAGCATATCAAGGTTCTTCTGCAACCCTCACTCCCAAGTTTGCACAGTACAAATACATATGATAATACTAAAATTTTTGAAAGATATGTTAAAACTACAATTCACATCACAAATGGCTACCACCTGGCACAACTCTACCAGAGCTGAGAAGTTTCTCTGGAAAACAGAGCATAATTTGGAACAGAATTCAGCCTGAAGAGCTCCATTTTCCAAAGAGCCCAACAAAACCTTCCCCTCGGCTCTGCTCATTCCTTTTCAGGAAGAGCCAGTGGAAGGGAGGCAGTCACTGTGACTGCCAGTTTTGCAGAGTCCGTGAAACTCTTTGGAGACATGACCCCTGTTCTGGTTCTTGGATTTCCAACAGAGGACTCTATTAAAAATTATCCTCTCCAGGGCCCCAACATCTTCACCCTTAACCTTTCTGAGCCATTAAAGAGTATTCAGCCCATAATACAACAAATACAAACTTCCATTTGCTACGTACAAAGCAAACTTCCATTTGCTGTAGCACAGCAACCTCAGAAGCTACTGAAACATAAAGTAGCAGCCCAGACTTTGTTCTGCAAGGCTGAAGCCCCAGGAACTGAAAAGAACTTTAGCACTTGCTTGAGCTTAAGCACAAACTGAAATGCATGGATGAATAGGAATGGCCTGAGGAATTATGCAAATACTTAGCTGAATCCGGGTCCAAATATGAATTACTTTAAAAGATAGAGAAGCAAGCAGTGCAATTTAATCATTTTTATCTCCTTACCAAGAATGCACAAGTTCTTACAGCTAATATTACAGCATCTGCTGCTGCTGCCAGAAGCCAAATGACCTATTCTTTAACAGTCAAGCTCTCCTCATTTTCACACTGAAGATTAGTCCATTTATGCTGAACAGTGGCACAGAATGACAATTTCATAATACACAGATTGAGAGTTCTTCCACTCACATGTTACATTACCTTGCCCTTTATCCACTGCACTACCACTTGCAATTGACTATCATGATAATAAGGTGGAGCTGTTTCTAATCTCCAATTTTGTATGTTCTGGGATGCTGGCAATTCATTATACATTGCCACAGAGTGACCAACTGGATCTGACCTTGACTCTGAACACAGAATATGAACTCCAGAAAAAGTGGAGACATAACTTATTCGTATGAACAGACTGCAGTAAAGTTACAACATGAGCTGGGCACTTCCTTAAAATGCTGAATAAAATTAACCTCCAGCAATGGCACTGCCAAGGGCAGCCAGCACTTCCCAGGAGACTCTTGGCACTGTCCACAATTGATCCATCCCATAAACATGAAGGCTAATTGTGAAAAATTTTCTACAACTGACTAGTCCTTACTTCTCAAATATTCTCCCAGACATGAGCATTTTCAGGGTCACATCCTACAGCTGTACTGCTAACAGGCAGTGCAGTAAGTGTCCAACACAGTTTCCAGTTTGCTCTCCTTGCAGGAATATCAGTGAATCCATAATATAATCTCTGATTATGTCACCATGGAAAACTAATGCGTTACAGTAGGATATCATAACCCTTCCACACACTAAAGAAAGTCTTTATTTCACTGTGATCTGAGCAGAAATTAATTGGAGAAAGTGGAAAGCAATTAATAAATTCTGCTGCCAGAAAGAGGATTGTGGTAATTACAGCACAATTGCCATAGAAGGTATACAAAAGACCTCACTGAGAAAACATCCCAATTTAGACTGCACAACTCCAGGGACTGCTTGCTAACAAAATACAGAGTATTTTACTTCTAGGTCACTGATTTCAATCTGGCCTCAAAGGAAAAAATGACTGGAAGTTAATGCCAGCTGACAGTGGTGTGAAAGCTGCAGGGTGGATCTCAGCCCACTTCCTAGCAGATTGGAGGACACAACCCAAGTATTTGTGATTTGTGTAAGTAATACGGCTGAAAATTCAGGCTGTGATTCAATGATACTGCAAATCCAGCTGTAGGCCTCTTAGGACAAGGAGCTGATATGACACACACAATTCTGCTGATTCCAGCTTGTCTGAAACCTTTTGACAAGTTAACAGTGCACAAACAGGTGCTGGGGCAGATCAGGTATCATTATGCTTTTTTCAGCTGTAAGAAAAATCCAGGTTGTGTGTGCCAGCCAGCCCAACAGGAATGTAGGTAAGTGCCCACAGCTCACTGAGATCCAGACTGCCTGGTATCAAGGGTCACCAATCCATGGCTTCCAAGCTTCATCCTTCAGTGACAGCAGGTGCAGGCTGTGTAGGAGCAGGCACATCACAACTGTGCTGTTTTACTGCTGCTGGTCACTCTCTGAACCGGAGACAAGTGAAGGTGCTGTCTACATCTCCGTCTGTCCTGCAAAAAGGTAGAGGGTGCCAGATGGTTTGCAAGTCACCCAGGGCACATAAAGCCACACAGGCATTAAATAGCATAAATAGCGAGGCATTAAATGACACCATCCCTGCTGGCACCACATCCCTGCTCATCAGTGCTCCATTCATTTAAACACTTTAAAGAGAGCAGGGAAATAGGAGATTAGAGAGATGTGCTGCTGCCTTTGATAAGCCTGAAAATAGAAGCAATGTTTGTGTTAATCTTGTAGCAGTAATATAGAAAAAGCACGATTAACTGCAGTTGCAGTCTGGTGCAATCTATTTTCCCAGTGAATTTCTCCATGGAAAGATGGGTCACAGGGCACACCTGCAAAATGCATCCAGGCATTTGTATCTGCATTGTGTCCATGGCCTCTGTTCCAACAGATGGTTGGCCAAAGGATTTCTTCTTCTTTTATTTTATTTTGGTTTTTTTTCTGAACACACAGGAGCAGAGCAAGCCCTCCTGCCAACAGTGCAGTGAATGCAGAGCATTCAGCAATGAAAGGGTGACCTTGATTAGTGTCTAATGTGTAAAACCAGTTACTTTTCAGCACATAATAAAGTAGAAGGGTTCTGCTATGATCTGCCAGAGTTCTTCAAGCTGCTCTGAGGAATACTTTTGGAGATGCTGTCTATACAGTCTCTCCTTCAGGCACCAGCTAATCCTTGGTCCTTCCACCCAGGTGGTTTCTCCTGCTTCACTGCAAGATTGCTCCTAGAGTATGTTCTGCTTATTACATAACAGGCTATTCCTTAATGAGCAGCACAAATGTTAGGGCAGCTCTACCTGACTTGTACCCCCAGATAGAAAATGCAGACAGCTTTTAGATTAATTATTTTCTGTCTTATTTCCTTTTAAAACTATTATATTCTGTAAGGAGTATCTATCCCTCATTGCTGCTAGTAATGGAGAGGAGTGAGCAGCCCTGTAGGTAAGAAATGAAGAAATTCTGGATCCACTGCTACTGAGTGAAAATATCCTTACTGAGTGTTCCCCTTAGAACTCTACACCTTTGGGAAAGAAGCCAAAAGAGGTTGGATTAGCTGGTGTGAAGGCTTGCAAGATCAACTGTAGCTTGGAAAGGCAATGCCATCATAAAGGTGCTGCTGAGAATAGAGAGGGATTAACACGGTGTTTGAATGGATCCACCAAGTCTTGGGATGAGGAAACATGAACAGTGTGGGCATTATGTGATTGTAATAAAATCAGGCTGATGATGGAGAGGGGGGAAAAGTGATACCTCTTATCTACTAAATAACAAGAGAAGAATGCTGGCTAGAAGTCTGCAGCCCCTGTGCACACAGCTACATTTCACTGGAACTGCAGAGAAAACCCCCATTCGGGACAGACTGTGTTAGCAGAGGCCACAGAGGAACAGGAATCAGGAACTGGAGGTAGCAGTACAGAAACAGAATAAACCAAGGAGTTTCCACATTCTTTAAAAACCTAGGGCACTCACAGGACAAAAGCTTCCCTGGGGGCATGGAAAGGCTGTAAAATCTGTGCTTTGAAAGGGAAAAAATTCACAGCTTATAAAAAGGAGGGTGGGAATCACAGATCTGGAAACAAAATGCATACAGGGGCTGCACTCTGCGTTCAGGGGGAGGGGTGTTGCAAATGGGAGGAAATATTTTTGTGCTTTTCAGAGATTTCTAAACCCATAAACCTACAGCCTTCACTTCCATAAGGTATTCTGCTCTCTCTCTTCCATTTCAGAGCTTATCTGGAGAGGAAAATGTTAAGCTGTTAGCATTAAAAAAGAAGGAAAAAAAGTTAAGGTGTGATTAATTTGAACAAGAAGAAACTTCTTTATAGCTGAATAATCAGTTAAAAGTTGCCGGTGGTGTTATGTCCACGTGCTAAGTTTCCTTAGGGATCCACTTACATCTGCATAATCACCTATTTTAATTATATGATGCCATAGGGTATATGATACTGTATGGACAAGTAAAGAGACAAGGAGATGACAGTGGGGCAGAAAATACAGTGACCACATTTCCATCAGCAAAAATGACTGTTGCATGCAGTCATGAGCATGGGATAGAGGAGGAAAAGTCATGTGAAATGAGTTACTCAATCCTTCAAGTCCCAAAAATAAATTCCTTCAATCCCTTGTGAGGCAGATTTTCTCTCTCTTCTGTTCCATGTCTCAAATCCAGTATGATTTCCTGCTCCAGACTGTGGCAATACATTTCAAGCCAAGGCATCCATCTTCTCCAGACTATGATCCCAAGCCTCTGCCATTTCCAAAGCCCCCACCTCACAGCAACCCCCCCCCCNCCCCCCCCCCCCGCCATCCCAACTCAAAATCCCACCATTTCTCCAACCTCCTTGTTATCACTTATACATATATACATATATAAACATTGACATTATCTATACAGAAAGGGTCAGGAACTTCTGGCATCTGAAGAATCCCAGACCACGCCTTCCAACCCTGAAATGTTCCCATTTCCTAACCTCATTTGCAATGGAGGTGATATAAAGAAAGAGACTTGTTCAAATCAACCACAGCAGAAGGATCTCTAAGTTGGAGAGAGATCAGGGGAATATGGCCTGTGCACAGCCAGATCTCTGAACAGCACATGCTGTTTATCACACCAAGCCAGAGTCATGACTGCATCTCTTCCTGGCAGATGAATCCTTTCCCTTCTCTTGTTTTTCTCCACCAGTGGCTGTTGTACTCTCCCAGCACCTCTCCAGAGATCAGCAAAGAACAGTGGTAGGTACAGTGGCAGCTCATATGCATTAGTCATTTCCCAGTGATTCTTATTAGCTGCTCTGGTCCCCGTAAGCTTGTGCAGATTTTGTAATGATGGATTCTTAGATCTCTTTTTGGAGGTGAATCCCAGCAAATTACAGCACCAATGAAGGCACCAGGACCAGTGATGAAGCTGTCCTTCCTGAGATCCTTAGGGACACCAGGAGGTGAAGGGTCTACCTGAAAAACAGAGCAAGGCACAGGGAGGAGTTTTCAAAAATTAATGTATTTCTAGCAGAAAGACAGATGGTTACATGAGCAGGCTAAAACAGCTGTCAGAACTTGTCTTTCAAATGTTTGATTCTAACTATCAGCACAGCACATCCTACCACTGAAAGTCAATTCAACAGTATCTGGATTAGTAAATTTAGATGCTCTGTTACAGATTAAAAGAGACTTGGGTGGTAAGGAGTTTCCTAACCTGGAACTGCAAGGGCTCAAACTTAGTTAAAGATTGAGCTTTGATTCCTGAGCACACTTGAACTTCGTTCTAACTATAAGACAAAAGATGCACAGGACAGAACAAAGCAGCTTAAAAATTGAAAATGCTGTTGACATCCACAATTTCATAAGGAATGGTTTCACCTACCAAAGTGAAAAGATGATCATGCAAGTGGATAAAAAATATATTAAACTAGGAAAACAGTGCTAGCATTCCCCATAAAGAAAATACTCTGCAATTACCAAGAGACAGGATATGGATAAGCAGTTTTCAAGAGGAAAGCCCCTCTATCTCATTAAACAGCTGCTTTGCTCCTGCATTTTTTCCCTGTTCAACTCTTCACCTTTAATCTGCAATCCTCAGCTATGCTGCACACACCAAGAATGCAAAGCTGACAAGCACGGGAGGGCCTCCCTTATCAGCTTAGGATAAAAGCAAGAGATCGAAAGGATGGATTGTCTGTGATTTTTCATTGCAGACTGGTAGATATTTTATGCTGGTTTCAGACAGGCTAAAGATTTGGAGATCTGAAGATTCATTTATCTTGGAAGATTTGGAGAAATATTGGTAGAAAATAACAGGTGAATTTCCACATAGGAAAGAAGTGCCATGGTGTGCACAGCACCGAGCAGTGTGACCGAGCAGGGCTGTGTGGCAGGAGCTGGGGACAGCGGGCACTGCCCTTCCTCCCCCTCAGAGAGAGGACTGAGCACTCCCAGTGCTGGCTGATGGTAAGAGGAAAATGCAAATCAATGAGTCAGTCCTCTCTCCCCACAGGGATGCAAAAAAGGGTAGTGCAGGTATAAAGTCTGCAGTAATATACCAGCAAAGGAAGTTTCTTCCTAATCCCAGTGACTGCCTTATGGCCTTTAGAAGGAGGATTTCGATTTTTCCTGAGGACAGCAGGTAGCCCCAGAACACTGCTGAGCCACTGCAGCAGGCAAGAGGTGCACAGAGGCTCCCAGGCACTTTTCCTTGCTGTCTGAATAAAGCTCCTGAGTACAGAATAGACAGCTTGGTCAGGGCCTTCCTTATCCTCCCCTCCCTGTTGTGATCACAGGGAGCTCCCACTCCAGGCCTCTGATGTGTTGGCAGCCTCTGTAATTTAGAGTAGCTGTGATTTATGGCTTGGACAGAGCCTGTACTTAGGGAGCACAAAGGTAGGGCTGGCCTGACCAGTATAACTGTGTCGTTGCCGGCCCTTTGTATTGATCCAATGAGTGATGGAAGTGAAGAATTCAATGGCGTTTGCTGTCTGTAAGGAACAGCAAAGGGAGGGGGAGCTGGGGTGGAGGCAGGGATTTAATTACCCCTCACACCCAGCACCAGCAGCCAAAAGTGTGATGGTGACACTCTGTATTGATGGGGGGATCACTCTCGGCGACCTCCCTCTGCACCTCCGCTCAGTGAGGAAGGAAACAGGAACAAGAATGAGAAAATTTTTTGAATGCTTCATCCTGCATTAATCACGTACCATATCCTTCTCCTCATCTAGTCTCAGGGGGAATGTCACAGGCACTGGAACAAGAAAAATGAGGGGAAGTTTACAGTTGCCTAAATCTAAGAGAGAGAGGTGTTCGTGGCACACAGCATGTTGTAGCTCCCACTATAAATTCATGGGCAGATTTCCAACAAGTAATAGGGAGCCAAATCCAAACTATTCAGTGAAAGGCTTGAGCAGCCTTTAATCAGACTCCTAATTGGTCTTTTCCTCTGTTTCAACATTTGTTGTTTGAGGAAACCAACAAAAGTTCCCCAATGAGCTTTTTAAAGTGCCATTCAGGATATAATCAGGTCTCTTTGAAAAGGGACAGCTCTAAATTCAGTCATAAATATTTAATACTGTTGTCTGCCAAATTTAGCAAATGGTTTTAGTGGGGACCTGTATTTATCAAATTACCACCTTCAAGACAAATGCTTAGAGGAATGCTCAGTCTTCCTAGACCTTATTCTGCTAATGAGGGCATGCCCCATCTTTTCCAAAACACCACTTCTAAAACAATGGTCCAATTTTTACATTACAGCCACATCTGCCTTGTACTGGTTGAGTAGCTGTCATTTGGATTCTTCCTATCAACTCTGAATTCCCTTTCATCTAGGGTCTGTGTTATGTGATGGCAGCCCAGAGCAGTGACCTATGACTATGCTTGACTTCTTATCTCATGACATGTGGACTAACTTACAAATGCAGGTAATTAGTTAAAGACGTTTCATGACAAATTAGACTAATGGAATTGTAATGGTTAAATTAAGTCTCGGGGTCAGTTTTAAGGTCCCTTGTTAGGGGTGATAGTTAAAATGCAAGCTGTCAGACTCTGGGAAGTATCTTGTTTCTTTTAATAAAGTGCTTCTTTTGCATGTGAAAAGCCAAGGACATAACTGCTTCGATAGGGTCTGATCCAAGGGAAACAATCTGGTTGGCAGTTTTTTGGGTAAGTCCCCCAGTACCGCCCCAAGCTGTGTCCTATAGGCAAGACACACAGTGGAGAAGGGCAGTAAGTGTGCAGAAGGATCAAAGCACACAACTTTGCACTGCTCTGAACACTAATCTTTCACTCTCCCCTTGCACCTTTCAACTGAAAATTTCATCTGACATCTTCCTTCAGGGAGGAAGTTAATTTTGCAAAATCAAACAGTCCAACATAAATTAAACAGATAAATCATGTCCTGTTATCCACATCCTTCCTCCAGAAGGAGTCTGCAAGGCTCTCCCTCTAGGCCCTTCTAACAACAGAGAGACTTGATAACTCACACACTGCTAAGGACAAACGGGAAAGGAAGAGGCAACAAAATGGAAAACATTATTCTGCAATTTTGTCATTCCCCGGTGTGCCCATGTCTTGAGCACTGCCTGCAATTCTGTTTGTGCAATCTCAAAAAGGTACATTAGAGTGAGAAGAAGTAACAAGAACATCAGAGGTACCAAATGGCTTCTGTAGTAGAAGAGACTTCATACACAAGGACTTGTTTGTTTGACAAACTGTGCTGAACTTGGATGTGATTGAGGTATTTAGCATGGAGTGGGATGGAGAAAGCAAGTTGCTTTCTTATAGAATTGCTCTTCTTATAATAAAAAGGAAAGACTTTTTACACAGTTGGTAGTTGAATGTGAATGCTCACTGATGTAGAGTCCAAAGGAACAAGTGCATTCAAAAAATTAGATAAATTAATGGGAATCTAACAGCCACTATGTACTGCAATTCAGACACAGCCTGGAGCTCAGGAAGTGCCTCCACATTGAGCATGAGAAGCTGGAAAGCGATAAAACTGAATCCTCTCCAGTACCATCTTAATGCTCTTTTCTTACACTTCCAGCACTGCAGTCTGAGACAGGACACCAGGCTGGGCAGGGCTTTGTTCTGACTCAACAGGGCCACTGTCATCACCTGGTCTTGGGTCTCTCCTCGCTATGGACAACAGATTAGTCACAGATAAAGTTAAGCCACTTCCCTTCAAAGGCAGCCCTGACCTCTGATGGCCATGGCAAGGAACAGCTCGATTCGGAGCTGTCTCCTGCCCCAGGAGGCGGCGGTGATGAGGGCAGGAGCATCTCATGTATGTCAGTACCTGTACGTGCACATGTGACTCGGAGCGAGAGGAGGTCCCTAATTACACAGTCTCCGTTTTTAACTGCAAGCACATGCTTTGATCTTTCCTTTTCCAGCGTAAACACAGAGCAGAGTACAGATTTAGACAGACATCCCCCGCTGAAACACTGCACTGCTCCCTGCCCAGGCAGAGAAGGAGCCAGCGAGTGACACAAGGCAGCTGTTTGCTACATCCCTGCATCCACACTCTTTGGATATAATGGCAAAAAGCACAGTGCAAGGATCCCTAAGGAAGAGAGAGAGTGACATAAGTATCTGTGTTCAGATATCATTCCAGGGCCAGTCCAGGCAGCTCTGGCAGGCACAGTACCCTTCACTGCTGTTTACCTCTTGAAACTAGGATCAGTCTATTGAATTCACCTTAAAAAAAAAAAAAAAGAAAAAGAAAATTCCAAGCCGGAAGAACAGAGCCCATTCTGGTTTGGTACTTCTGCTCGGTCTTCTGCCATTTAGGCAAACAGTGTCCTCCACAGTTCCACAATGACAGTGGCTGTAGGAGATGGGGACCCCATGGTCCAGTCACAGTGTGCTCTCTTCCTGACTTGTGGCACTCACTGCCACGTGTGCCCCTGCACCTGGGGCAGCTTGCACAGCTCCCCTCTGGAGCTCCCAAAGTCCCAGCCAAAACAGTGCTGCCATTGCTGCTCTTCCTACCCTTTTCTCCCAGCATACACACACACAGAGTAACAAGCCAGACCTTTGTGCCTAAAAGGAACACTTAAATTATTAATGCACATCAAAGGAAAATAATTATTCTTTATACACTTACCACACTTTTTCTCAGGACAAAACCTGCAGGGATGGAGAATTTAGGTATTCAATATGCATGTAAGATACCAGTAAGATGACAGGAGGAAATCAAGGCCAACATCCACTCAGTGCCTTGACCTTCTGCATCTTTCATTTCCCTAATTCCTGGCATGTGTCATTCATCCTCTTTCATATATGCCTAAGGACCAAATGACACTCAAATGTAACAATTCTGCTCCACCAAAAAACAGGATTCAAAAGCCCATTAATAGAATGATGCAGAATTCATTGCATTCTGCATCCTTGTAAATATGCATGCACACTCTTTTTATATCAGTTCATATCCGTGAAATAGTAATAAGTAGTAAACACAAAGATATAAAATGAGAACCTCATGTTGTTACTACACTACAGTTCCTCTTCTTTATGTGAGAGCTTTTAGCATTAATAGCTAGAGGAGAGTACACACAAGTCACTCTGAGTTTTGAGAGAACTCATTAAGTTCTACTGGATTCTATTACAGAGATGGGACTATTTGGACCTTGAACATAAGACAGAAAGATGTGAATAATGATTTATCTGGAATATAAGAGAGAGAAAATACTTCCCATTAGTGGAATAGCAGCAGCTGTTAACTCTGTAGAGCATATATGTATTAGTTTGAAAAGTCTGTAGGTAGGGAAGATATTTCAGCCTCAAGTATCCTCATAAGACACTGACATACTTAAGCTGCAGTTTGCAATATGTTTGTAGAGTCAATGCTTGACAATTTTTTGGTTTAGTATTATTATACAGAAGTGATACCAGGATGGTGTTGTCAAATAAATTATTATGTAAGACGCATAACAAATGGATATAATAGAAAAATTAATTTGAAAAATGGATAACATATCTAATCTAATCTAATATCTGTCTTTAGTTTTGCTTTGAGGGAGCCAGAAAGCAGGGCTATTCAAGAGTTTGCCTTTGGTAGAATACTTACGCAATCTTAGTATTAAAGGATAAACACTTATCTTCTTTGCTTCCACTGCACAAAGATACAGATATTTCCTAAAATAACTTTGATATTTCCATGTAGGATGAAGCTAATTAGATTCACAGAGTCACAGAAATGCTGGTTGGAGGAGACCTCTGGAGATCTGCAGTCCAGCCTCCCACTCAAAGCAGGAGCGCTGCCAACACCAGATCAGGTCAGCCACGGCTTGGCCCCACAGCCTCTTAAAAATATATAAAGACGGAAATTTCACAACCACTTTTGGTGACCTCTTCCAGTGCTACACCACCCTCCTGATGAAGAAATCAAGCATGAGAAAGTCTGCTGAGAGCTGTAGTATCTTGTAAAAGACTAATGAAGGTCAACTAAATTTTGTTCTTAAGAAAGAGACTGTCCTTGAAAGTCTTGTCTCGCTGTTAATTTTCACAGAAAGGGTAAAACCCAGTTAAAGAATAGTATTTACTGGCCTGTGTCTATTTTAATCTCTCATCAGTGACTATATCCTCAAAATCACCTTCTGATGGTATGGAAATGTTCTCAGTTTTATCTGATGGAAGGAGAACTGAGGTGAACAGACACTGTGTATTCAATTACACAGCACATCCAAAACAAAGCCGGGAGCTGAATCCAGATTTCCTACGCACTGCATAACTGAGTTAACCACAAAATCACTTTAGTGTTACTTAGCTTTCTTTTCCCACCAGCTACTGCAAAGGTAAGTTGCAAAAAGTTGAAATAAGTGTCTAAAGGCAGCAGAAATTATGACAGCCTTTGTCAGGATCTGAAATATAGAATTGCTCTTTTTTACTAGGTAAGAAAAAGTCATTCTTCCTTATCCCTATAAGTATGGAGCTCACTTGGATCTCAGTCTGCCATTCTTTCACTTCATCTTCACTGAGACGAATCCTGCAGTTCCTCCTGGAGAATGTAAATCAAAGTCATTGTCTGGCATACACATTGACTTTAGATTTCTATCAAATTTCAAAGATGCCACTGGAACCTTTGAGAAGGGTTCAGTCTTTAAAGAAACACTTAAAAATGACAAGTGGTGATCGGAATGCAGCAGTAGGGGTGGCAAAAGCAGGGTTCAGTGTGTGTATCTACACTCCTAAAATGGATCAGTTGGAATGTCATTGGGTGTCTTCCCTGAAGAGCAAAAGAGCAGCCAGGTCTATGTGCTCACTTCCTATCATTTTATTCCCCATCATTGTTGTGCCACAGAGTCAGTTTATCTAACAGTAGGAACTGACTTCATGGAATGAGGATTTACTCCTGAGAATGGGACCACTCAAGCCCCCGCATAGGTGCTATTTTCTACCTGCAAACCTTCTCTGCACTCCTCTCATGATAGCAGAGAGATGCAGGCTCCCATTACTATCTCTAAACACACAATCCCCTGTTAGCCGAGATCATGCAGTGCCCCTTTTACTGCAGCAATGTAAACATTTACCAAGAGAAGACAAGGAAATATGATCTGACACAAGAAGATTAAGCTGTATGGGCTTTTTACAGGAAGCCAAGTCCTTTAGCTGTCAGGTAGAAGCCACAGAGTGATGCCTATTGTTTCTTAAAGAGTAATTACTTCTGATTGCTTCCGAGTACACTAATTTGTCTTGATACAGAATGACAGCATAACCCAGAGCAGTGGATAACTGCATTACTTTACCTGTGTACAGGTTTTCTGGGGCTGGCAAGTACACCCGTGCTGGTTTGAGCATTGCACTCACACTTTACCCAGGCAGGAGCAAAACCTGCTGCCTCTGCCCGTGAGGTGCAGAGATGGGATCTCAGAAAATCCTGGCTGGTCAGGGATGGGGCTGGCTCAACACAGCATTATGGTAAAGCAGAGGGGACTGGGAACAGCTGGTTTCTAGAAAGGAACAACTAATCTGACTGACTGACTGACTGACTGAATTATAGGACTGCAATTGCTAATTTTCTGATCTGCTCTTATTCTCTCATATTCTCATATACATTATATTATATTTTACATATAGATATAATATAATATATATATTATATTATTATGCTACAAATGCTGCTACCTGAATCCATTCATGCACCTATGAAAAGCCTTTTGCTAATTTCATCCAAATAAATTGTTTTCAGTAGTATTCCTTCCAAAAGGCAGCAATAGAGAGAATAGAGGCAAAACTTGCTACTTCACAAAATTGGTGGAAATGTCAGAATACACTGTGGGTGCCACCAAAAGTCCTATTGCTCAGGGATGACTTTGCTATGTCACAATTTTATGTAGTTGTTGCAGGGCAGGAGGAACCCCTGCACCAGACAAAGAATCCTGGTTTGTCAATGCTTTGCTCCTGTGGTGCATTCAAATCAGGAAAGTCTAGAAATTTTGGAAACTGAAAGCTGAACAAAATGTTCAGGTTAGGTCACTTAGAGTGTTTTGTTGTAATTTTTAAGCATTTTGTTTCTATTTTAATTCTTTTTTCATTTGAATCTTCTGATGTCAATTACCTTAGAACTTCAAAGTGACTTCAATTGAAATAAAAATATTAAGGTTTTAGGTAAAAAATATCAAAAAATACTGTCATACAAATTCTGAAAAAGCAGTTCCATGCTTTGGCTGACTTAGAGAAGATCCTGGTTCATGAATCATTTCAATTTTGAAAAATTAGGATTTCTAAGAGGGGAAAAATAGTGAAAGGAAAACCAAAAATCATAAAAGGATCCCTGATTTGTCCTAAACAAAAGTTCACCAAGGCCGTTATCCAGTGATACTGTCCATTTGCAGAAAATAACTTATCGTTACTGACTGTATATCATAACTGACTCTAGTCAATCAGAAGCTGCCCAGGACTTGAAAGCCAAACCCTCAGAGCTGCAGTGAGGGGTCACAAAACTGACCATCATGCTCCCAAACTTCAGCTGTCATCCAGAAATTCAAAAGCCAGAGAAGCAGCACTGCACTGTTTTTCCCACGCTCCTGGCATCCCTCAGATTCTCCTTATGCCACCTTACAAGCCATAGCAGCTCCCTGCTGCTCTTCATGTTTGCTGACACTTCGAATAATTCTGGTCTTAAAATTTCTTCTTTGCAGGGAGAACAGTGAAGGCATTTCAACACTTATTGCAGATTCATTGCAACCTGAAAAAAAAAGACAATGCTCACCTCACATTACCTCTGTGGTGGTAAAATTATTATTTTTAAGATCTGAGAGGGCTGGCTAAGAAGTTTATCCTAACTAGAAGAATGCTTCCTTTGGCTTAACAGCCTGTGATTGTTCCCAACTCCCCACTTCTGAGGCAAGATAATACTGAGTGTGCCACTCCTATGGGCTCCACCAAGAGCCAACTGTCCATAAAGTCTCATTATCTACTTTGATTCATTCTTAGAATTGTGGCAGTTAAGAAGCTTTTTAAGGAGTCCCTCCCTCCCAGGGATGACTTCCTGCCTTTGTTAGCCTAAATTATTGTTTTCTTCACCTGTTTTGGTTTTTTTCTGAACCATTATATAGGCTGGATTTCTGCAGCCACTTGGAGGAAGGGTGAGCAGAGGGGGAGATGCTGTCCAAGTGTTCTCTCACTGATTGTAGTTAAAAAGGCTTCTGTCTGACTTATTCCAAATTGTGCTTGTGTCATGATGATCTGGAGTCCCCAGTGTCTCCAACCTCTTTCATGGGGACACATCCCACTGTGCCACAGACACTGCAAAGGGAGACAAGAGCTCATTGGAAATGTGAGGCCCTGGCAGCACATAAATCTCTGGGGTCATGATGGGAAACACCAGAGCCCCCGAGAGCTGCACAGGGCTGGATGCCAGTGTGTGGTGCAGGCAGAGCAAGACCTGCCACTGGTGGTAAGTTCAGGCTGGTAAATAATGAGGACTCAAATAATGAGGACTCAAATAAGAAGAGCTGCAGAGGATTTACAGGGCTGATGGACAAAATAAGTGGCCAGAGACTGAGCAGGGATCAGAGCCACTTACTCATCCTCAGACCTGAGGAGCCCCTGCTGCCTGCAGCAGCCAGGAGCCCACCCTCTGCAGCCAGAGCTGGAACAGGGCTGGTCTGATGGCTCAGCACACACCTGGCCCTCCATCATCCATCACCGTGCCACAGTTGTGCACTCACTCAGGACAGGTCCCAGCACAGTAAAATGTCAGCTGCCTGCTCTCCGAAAGTGCACACATGCACAGAAAAGATCCCTATGACCATGCAGGAATATTTTTGGAAAGTTCTCTCCATGTGTATGGATGCTTCAGGTGTGATCAAGCCAAATTCTAATTACAGTCAATACAAGAACCTGTCCAGTGTCCAGCAGCCATGGAATAGCACTCCAAAAGCAAATAGTATTTCAGAGTGACTTCAGTTGTTTACTCTGCAAATTTTGCTGGAGTAGCAAAGGAATTTGGCTCATAAAAGCATAAAGAGAATCTCATGAAAAATTTTTTGTTAGAATTTATTGATTTAATTCTGTCTACAACCAGAACATGAGATTTAATTTTCCACTGGACATTAATTTAGAGAGTTTTCTGAATTTAAAAACAATAAAGATGAAGACCAAAATGTGACCAGTTCCTAAAATAACCTACAGAAAATTAAATCACATTAAAGTGTTAAAAATAAATATGTATTTATGCCAGAAAATAGGTTTTTTTCAGATTTGAATGATGTATTGTAAATAAAAAGAACATAATAAATGCCTCTCCTTATTTGTGTGGGCTTCATGATAATAAGAACTGATAAATAGGTCAAGATAAAAAAAAAACAAATGGATGCTGTGGTTTGGAAGTCTTGTTTTGTGTTATAGAAGTAATAAAGTAATAAATCAGCATTAACATAAACACATTTACTCCTCCTCTCCAAAGCAGTTAATTATTTCACGTTATCAATAAATATGTAACATTATTGATGATGTTTTCTTTTCTTAAATCAACCCTGAAGTAATCCTATTGATTTCCACTGAGTTACCAAAGACCAGTTTAGACCCACTATGACCATTTAAATATATAACTCTGGAAAGCACCTTTCCATAAGATCTGTGACATTAGTTGCCATTATTCAGTGTTTCCAAATACAGTTCTTCCATTAAAGTTATTTACCAGCTTCTTACACTGCAGTTTATCACAACCTTCATTATTCCCTCTAGGAGTTGCACTAAATCACCCAGCTGACAGCTCAAGTGATCCAGTTCCCTGACTGCTGGTGCTTCTAAAATAATCAAGGTCCAAACCGCCTTCTATAAAGCTTCCATTTAATCAGTGCTGACATGCACCTTAGATTGCACTTCAGGAGGTGCCAGGAGTGCCTCCAGGGCTTTGTGGCTTTATCACCAGGCAGACAGAATGTTCTTCTGCTGGCAGGTCACGCCGTGAGCCCAGCCCTTCATGTGAAAGTCACTGCCTAGGAGGGGGACTTGCTTTACTACCAAATCTCCCTGCAGCTTTCCAGTTTGATCCAAGTCAAGGAGGTGGGGAGTGGTGTTATTTGATTTTACTCCAAGGAAGCAGCAAGAGCAGAAAGCCCCTTGCAGGATGAGCCAGGTGACAGCCAGGACCAGGCACAGCCTCAGAGTCCTTGCCTGCACCTCGTGGGTCCAGTCAAATGACTGTCTTGATGAGAAGCTGGATATTTTTCTTCTTCTGACAAAAGCGGTGTCAGCAGAAAGAAGTTTTCTTCCAGGCATAGTTCATGCAGTATGGGAAACTAGTTTGAAGTAGACTGGCAAAAGATTAATATTATTCTGCCAATATAAACCATGTTTGCACTAGGGAGCTTCTGCCCCCAGGGCTCAACCAGTCAAGCAGCCCTGTGGATAGACTGACAGATATACAAGGAAACTTCCTTTCTTTCAGTGGTGCTAGCATGGATTTGTCCTGATACAACTGTGAAGTAGATACTGGCCCTCTGATCATTCTTTGGCACTTAAACAGTTTTCTGAGGAGCCACAAGAGTCAGTGCTATAACAGTGAGCCATAAAAACAGACAGAAAATATAAACACATCTGTCCCCATCTCCCATAAAAATTAACAACATTGCACTGAAGAAATACTTTATAAAAGTTCCAGGCAAAAATATATTCTTCAAATGATTTTTAATAAAAAAAGTGAAAATTTCCCACCAAAGACTAAACTTCAAGCAAAACGATCTTGTCAAGAATCCAATTTTCCACTGAAAAGCATGATAGGCTCTCCCTTAATAACAATAATAACAATCACCACTGCCAGTGTGCTACAGATGGAGCAATGAAGCAAGAAAATAGCATGTTCTTTAACAGAACAAGACGAATAGGCAGCATTGCCCTGGACACCGTGCTAATAGCAGTTTTTGATCTTGGTACAGCAGCATTTCCTGCTCGAGAGCTACAGCTGACATGGAGCACTGCAGGCAGCTTTTCAACACCTTCACACTTGCTGCTCTCACTCGGAAAACTGTCGAGAGGGAAACCACCACATACTGCAGCAGGATGAATTTTAATTCCGGTTTTACAAATTTGCATCAGAAAACATTGAAGGCTGATGGAAGGAAGCTTATCTGGAGGAAAAAGATAAGATCAAGCTGGAAAACTCACTTTTTCCAGCCCTTGTGCAGAGGGCAGCAGAGAAATGCGTCAAAAACAAATACATAAATCAAGATATATCAGTCTTTGGGATATAGAAAGATACTTCCAGCAAAATACACAAGATTTGGAGTAGAAGATGAGACAGAAGAAGGAAATTTTTTTTCAGCAGGTCCATCCTGGTTTAGATGAGGTACCAGCCAAAAGGCAGAGCTGGGAACAGATTTCAGATCTCAAAAGTCATAAGATGAACTGCAAAGAAAAACTGAGCAACTTACAATTATCTGAATAATGCCCATGGTGGCAAAGAAACAGAGGTGGGAAATAGAGATATTTTGTCAATGGCCTTTTTTTTTCTTTTTTTTTTT
>VXAX01007850.1:1041842-1102411 GCA_013399835.1 Leptocoma aspasia | reverse complement strand
TTTTTTTTTTTTTTTTTTTTTTTGAGATTCCTCTGTTTTTGTGCTGCTAAAGCAATTGTGCTTTAAAATTCTGTGCAAAGCAGGTGCATTCTGTGCAAGAACATATCCTTGCATGCATAAACTGAAAAGTTCTCTGTATTCCCTGTGTCTAAGTCTGGGAAAATCTATGCTCCACTGTGAACAGAGACCTCACACCAGGGCTGAGCACAGACCCTTCAGAGCACGTACTTACACCCACAGTGGCTAAAAAGTCAAGCCTCTCCCAGAGCTGCCCAGGAGAGGTTTGAGAAGGGGAGCTGTGCCAGAGCTTTGCTGCTGTGACAGAAGCCTTTGCATATTTTCAGTGCATGAACATTTAAGTAGGCCTGACATACAATGAAACCTTACAGATTATGCCCTGGAAGGACTCTATGAGGATTCAGGAGGTCCCAAAGATCTGTGAGTGAAGGCACCAATGCTGCTGTGCTGGCTTAACTCATCACATGGACAGGAAGGACACAGAGCATGAGGTGGCTGAAGGCTTTTTCTCTCTGATTTGCAGACTGTAGAGGGAAGTGCTTGGCACAAATCAGATCATTTTCAGGCTTCTAACTGCTTTCTTTATTGCTTCCTACAAAATTTAGATTTACACTGTCTTGTAACCCATTTCACTGGTTGACAACATCAATAAATTGATGACTGTCTCTTTAGAGTATCCTGAAGTTGAATCCAGCTCTATCTGAAAACAATAGGTACTTCCCCAGTGACACCAAGAGAAGCTGGGATGTGCTGAAAGGGGAGGAAAGAGGTAGATCACTTGGTAGATCTACTTTTAAAAATGCCTTCTAATCGAGGAAGAGGCAAAACTGTTATCTCAGCTTTATGGATGGAAGCAACAGTATAATTTGGGAAGAGTCCTGCACTGTGGTGTCTAAAAGTAGGTCTCTGCTGCAAAGAGGCTTCTACGGAAAATCTACATACGGTTAAAGACCCAAGTGCTCAGAGGCAGATACTCAGAAGTGGCAAGCAGCCATAATTTCTCCTGAAACCACTGGAGTTTTATGGATGGAACTGAGGAAGCACTCTCTCCACAAGAGAAGTTGCTGACAATAAATCAGCAGCAAGTGTTGCAATTACTGCCCCACACAGTGTGATGCCTTGCTTGATGCTGCCTCCACAGAAAAGAAATTCTATTGATGGTACTTCTCACAGTGGCACTGGGAAAAAAAACATCAACAAACAAAACCAACTTCACAGCAGTTTTGGCACAAGGAAAGATCCAGACAACTGCCAGTCTGCACTTCAATACACAATTCTGACCAGGAGGAAAATGACTCATGCAAAGTCTGGAGCAAGACATGGTATAATGCTTTCATATGGCCCCAGACACAATTATAATTCCTCCCATCAGCTCTTCCTGCTGACATCAGCTTTCTCATTGGTTTGGCCTAATAATTAGAAAAGTTCTTAGAACTTGACCAGAACATCATTGTTCCCATGGAAAACACCCCACTGCTCCTGTGATGGGAAATAGCTTTTTTCCTCTTTCCTTTTGAAAATTTTACTGTTGATCTGGCTAGGCCAGGCTCCAAGTCTAAGCTAGGTTTCAGTGTGCTTTTACAACACTGGCTTTGCATCAGCATCTCCCACTGCTTCTGAAATCAGCCAGAGAAAATGAGCCTTTGTAGGGAGCAAGCAGAAATGTCTCAGAAAAACAGAGGAGCAGCCTGGACTATACCCTGGAAGCAGAGCAGGAGGGGGAAAGGCTTCTCACACTGCCCTCCCTGCCCCAGGTCCTGTCCCCTGGCTCCAAGCTGCTGGGAAGGAGGAACCCTTGTGCCATCACAAACCCATCCAAAGGTATAAGTGGCCACGGAGAGAGGAAGAAGGAGCAGTTAATGAATGTCACTGGAGAGAGTGTGAGCTGCTCCTGGGGCTCTGTGTGTGGTAAGCAGAGAGGTGATCAGAGGTAGCAGCAGCTAAGAGATGTCTGGCAGCACTGCTCCAAGGGAGCCCTGGCATGGTGGAGACAAGGGAGGGAGGGAGGGAGGGAGGGAGGAAGGGAGGAAAAGAGAGATGGCCCCCAAGGACCATGGGGGATGGTCCCTACTTGCAGGAGGCTGACAGGAGATATTCCTGCAATCCCAACTCGCCCTTGGGGGAATGAATTGGGTCAAGCTTCTCTGGTAAATCCAATCTCCCAACTTCCCTGCTCTATTTCCATATTTCCTCTTAAAGATTTCAGTCATGACAGGCGCTGTCATACTGTGACTGCTCAGGCAGACACAAGAGGAAGAGATGTCCTTGGAATACAGAGAAGGTAAGGGCTGGCCCTTAACTGTGTCTGGTGATGTGGACAAAGCTCCACCCAAAGCTGCCATGGTCACACTGTCTCAGCTTCAGGTGATGATGGGATTTTGTTCTGTGCCTTTACAGGCAGGATTTTAGTGAGCTTCCAGCAGGTAAATTGTGACAGTGTCTGTCAGTTCACTGTTCCATTTACTTTTGCATGATGTTATAAGAGCTCCCAACTCTAAGATGGTAATAACCCTTTTGCAGCTTAAAATAAGAAAAAAAAAACCCTATAAACCCAGTAGAGGATACAGTTAAGCAGTAAACCAGCTTAAACTCAGTAAACCAGCTTAAACTCAGTATGTTTCACTTGCTTTTCTCACCATCCATCATATCATCTTGGGAGAGCTGAAAGCATCTTTTAATAATTTGAAGAGTGAGAATTTTCTGGAAGGATACTTGCTAGAAAATAGCTTTTTGACCCCTGGGCAATAGCAGTTTTACAAAATCAGTCACTTTGCACACTTGACCCTTTGCCATCACCAAGGAATAGTTGTTAATATTCATTTTAAGGGCTCAATTTCAGGTTTTTTCCAGCCACATAAGCCACACTTCTTACCCCATCTATTCCACTAGAAGAGATGCTCAGACCATATTATGGATTATATATATATATCCACATACATGCCATACTGCTCTACAAAGGTGGAGTGGTGTAAGGAGGAGCAACAGCCAAACTGAGGAGCAACCCAGCCATGTACCACCTTAGCAGGCACTTTCAGGTGTAGTGCCATGTTCTGTTTTCTTCAGCAGTGAAGTGACCCCTGACTTTATTATCACCTCTGCTCTGGGGTGTGCTGCCAGGAGAGATGATCACCTGAGGGACTATGCTGTCACTAGAATGAGCCAGAGATGGGAATTCCTCAAGCTAGCATTGCTGAGAAATATTTTATGCTGCAGAGCTATAGCCTTAGATTCACATGGCATTACAGCACACAGCTTTATGTGCCTGTCTCTGGGAGGAGAAAAGGTGTTCCTGACTTGTGTTAATGTTGGAAGGGGACTCTTCCCTCCTGCTGTTCTCACTGACGTGCTGGGTGTGCTGCTGTGCACGTCACTGAGTGTTAGTCTCCCTGAGAAGCTGATGTGAGTTTGAATACACACAAGAATGCACTCACACTAACCTTACCCCGCAATACAAAGTTGCACTGGATGTGAGGGGCACGCAGAGAGCAGATTTTAGCCCTCCCTGTGGACAGCTGAATAGTTTGATGCATTGCTCCTGGGAATTGTGTGCTTGTTCTGATGAAGGCTGAGAGGGAGGATTCCTTGCTGGGCCACTTAACACAGCAACATCCCTGATAGTGAATCATCAGAATAAACAACATTCTTCAAAGTGGAACACAGTTTCCTATCGTGAACACAAATTTGGCTTTTAATATACTGAAGACATCAGAGAGAAAAAAAAGTTAATTTTTATGAAACGCAGAAGTAGCAGCAGTCACCTGTAACTCAGCACCAAGGGGATCAAATCACTCTACAATTACTCTCACAGTGCTCCTGCTGTGAGGATGATTATGCCTTGATGCAAAAACTGAAGCATAAATGGTTGATGTGCTTAAGACTCTGTACTGGGTCAGCACTCAACCAGGAACAGAACCCAGGAGTCCCAGGCCAGCACCACCAGCTGAGGGGTTACTGGGGGATGTTGGGCAGATGCACTGACCAAAAATCCTGAGTGGTTACTGTCTCAAGGTACCTGGCATGCCCTGCCACCAGATCAGCAGGCAAGCAGGACACAGCCTCTTAAGGGATGAGCTTTTAAGCATTCCCAATCCTATCAATCAAAACAAGACAGGTTTACTTAAAATGGTTTAAGTAATAGCTCTTTGCTAACTGAGAGGATTTTGTCAGAAGCAACTTAAGGACCCTCTCCTGAACATTTCTGCAAACAATCTGAGGATGTGATAACATCTGGCAGGAAGACACCAACAAACATCTGGGAGAGGAGGAAAGACTGGGAGACAATAACCCTTTTTTTAAGCAGAATTGGATTCAGAGATGGATATCTGATCCTGGCTTATCACAGTATCACCTGAATCACCTGGTAGGAAAGGTCCCACAGAGGAAAAGAAAGCTTCTTTGAGCACCTACCTAAGAACAACTCCTGTGGCCCACACACCGGGTCAAAATTTTGGCACACTAAACAGAGAAAACACAGTTAATTAATTAAGGTTTAGTTTTTGTTTGGCTTTGGTTTGGGGGTTTTGGGGGTTGTTCTTTTTTTTGTGTTTGTGTTTTTCATGGTAGAAAAATACGCAGATATGCTGTCTCTCTGAGCTTCATTTTAAGCTAAACTCTGACAAACCTCTTATATACCAGAAGAAGAATTTTCACCCAATATTAAATTTATGCATCAATTTAATTCACTTATTTTCCCCACAGAGACAAAGCTTTAGTTATCCTATAGATATCACATATTTTGCAGCAAATTATGGTGTCTTCCACTACAAAAGAGCACTGATAAGTAGATGCAGACCTATTTCTGGCTTTGATCCTCACTGTGCCATGAGAAAGTATTGATCAGTTAGTATCAATTAAAAAAACCAAACAGCAAAATACCCCACCAAAACAATATTTCATGTAAACATTTCAGAAATCTTTGCTGTGTTTTCCCAATGTTAGTCAAGAATAACTCAATGACAAACTGTGCAAAGGTGCACAGAACCAGGTCTTTATCAGTATTGCAAAAGGATGTTGTCCTGCTGAGGGGATCAGTGAGGCTTTATCCAAGGTCAGGAGTTTAGTGAGTGTAACTGACCCCAGTCATGCTGCTGGGTAAGCTGGTTAACCAAGGTGAGGAATGAATCTCTGAGGTCTCCAGAGGTTGGTCACACTGGCACGAAGCAGAGAGCTCATGAAGCCCAGTTCCTGAAGTGCTCCAAGTCTGGTTTGCCCCTTAGGTGGCTGTGGAGATCAACACATTGTTTTTTCTTCGTTGACAGCACCCATTTTCAGGATTACTTCTGAAAGACTGGAAGGTGAAAGTGTCACAGAGGCATTGAAAAGATTTGGAGAGCTGCAGCAATTAGAGCTGCCTTTCCTCATGTCTGGGAGAGCAAAAGGCTGGAATGGCTGTGGCAGCACAACCCAGGGTGGCTCTGAGGTGCTGCTGTTCCCAGTCACTCCAAGGAGGCTCTGTCTGTGGAGCCAGTGAGCTGCACTTTCTGTGCTGAAGGGAGCCAGTGTTTTTTCTCATGGAGAACACAGCTGGGGAAGCACAAAAGGCAGCACCTTCAGGCCCTCCTTGGAAGTTCAGTCGCACTGAGAACTTTGAGAGCCATGTTTATACCATGAAAAGATTGATTTAGGGATGAGTTGTCCATATATCAGAGTTCATACGATGACA
This sequence comes from Leptocoma aspasia, assembly GCA_013399835.1. Lineage (NCBI taxonomy): Eukaryota > Metazoa > Chordata > Aves > Passeriformes > Nectariniidae > Leptocoma > Leptocoma aspasia. Next base: position 1,096,731 of record VXAX01007850.1, on the reverse strand, counting down.
TCTAAAATCTCTAGTCTGCAGAAAATCTCCTGTCTTAGGGGACAGCTCCTAGCTCTACTGAAAACATTTCAATCACTGAATTCATCACTTGGCTGTGCTAGCCCAGTCCAGGGCCCAGTCCCTCAGGTTGTTACTCAATCAATGCAGATATTGATTTCATCAGGAGCACTGCCTGCATCAGATCAAATGCTAAGGAGTTCACAAGTTGCCAGGCTGATAAAGAGTTTCTCCATGACAGAGTGGCTCTCTTTGTTGGAGAATATGGCTCACAGATATTAACTGTTAGTGAGCTAAAAGCAGCAGAGATCCACATGGTGCATATGGTGTAAAACAAGTGATTTATTAGACCAACATGCTGCAGCAACAGACTGAAAGAGAAAACTCCAAGTGACATCAGGAGGTGATAAGTGGGCAGCAACAAGTGTAGTTTTGCTACCATCTACACCCCTGCAGTTAGTCCACTTGTACCAGTTCAGAGCCTAATCTTACATTCTGTTCTGGCCTGAACCCTGCAAATCTTGGCACCCAAGAGTACTCTCACTGAGCACTGAGAGATCACAGCCTGCAAACAGCTAATAAAGCAGAAAATGTTTTCAGCAGCAGACCTTGAACTAGAAAGCATCAATTCCACCATCCTTTCAGTATGATGCATGCATTTAAAATAACCACTCTTACACTTACACATGGAGAATTGAAAAGTCTGACTCAAATTGAGGCTATGTACTCCTCAGGCAAAAAATGTGTCAATGGGGAACTGATTCCTCATCTCAGATTTTGTACCCTCTCAGTCTGTTTTGTGTTGCAGTCTTCATTTTTAACAAAATTCTGAAGAATAAGAGAGACATTAGTAGACTACCATCAACTTTGACCAATTTCAATTCCAGCATCTGAAAAACACTGAGAGGCTGTTATTTTGCTTCAGGGATTTCTCTTTCCCATCTTATATTTTGAATTCTTCGGGGTGGGGACCAGTCCTCTGAAGATTTCAGAAAGCACATACTGATTTTCAGACAGCAGTTGCAAAGAGTATCATTGACTCTGGGATATTTCTGAAACTTGATTAATCTTTCTCTGAAATAGTCTTTTCAAATTATTCATAAGACTAAAGTATATTTAATGCCAGCAATATTTAACTGATTTAAAATGCATAGTTATGTGGGTTTTTTTCCTTTTATATGTATTTTATGCCTAAAAAAATGTTTCTGTAGTATTTATAATAATGAAGGACCACTCACACTTTCACAATATAGAACTCTTGTCCTTGCACTGATTTATGCAGGTTTGAGATTGACCATGAAATGAAATTCTGGCTCCACACAAGCCAATGGCAAAATTTTCATGAAGGTCAGACTTGAGCCATGCCACACAGGGCACGTCTCTCTGTAAAGTGAATGGTCTTTTAGATGGTACTGCATGAAGTAGAACAAGGGTATATTTCAAATAAATATGTATTGTTATTTAATACTAATACTAGTACTACTAATATTTGGTAATGTAATTGCATTCTGCCCTCAGGAGTTCAGAGCTCCTCCTGCTGACATTCCTGAATTAAGTGGCACAGCACGATTACATATTCTCTCTCCTTTTCAGGTGAGGAAACTGAAGCTTACAGAGAGGTTAAGCAACTTGCCCAAAGCTACAAAAGAAGTCTGGAATATGATCTTCAGACATTTAAATATATTGCCAGTGGCTTAAGGGTTCTAATTTCTGAGAATTATAATTTTGGAGAGGCCCAAAAACACCAACAGAGATCAGACTGGGGGAATGTTCAAGAACATCTCTCTAAAGCATGAGGCAGAGCAGCACAGTGATTATAAATCTCTCAAACTGTGCAGAGGTCCGGAGCCAGTGGATACCTTCTGAAAACTCTGGTCTAAGGCATCTAGAAAAGTGAATGATCTGATGAAGAAAGAACAGCCTTTTGTCATTCTAAAAATACCGAGCTTGTACATCATGTGCACTGAGAGAAAAGTTCCCGTGTGAAACATCCTGAAGAGACAGAGAGCTTCACACACTTTGTGCAATTGCCTCTTTCACGCCTAGAAGTGTTTAACAAAAATGAATTTCACTTTAGTCACAATTCTACCTATATCCAAAGCCTAAATGTAAAAGTGCTTACATACATTCTTTTATTCTTTACTGAACCAGGGCTGATTTCAGCTCATGAGATATAGTCTCCACTGAAATCTGTTCATTTCTTGTATTCTGCAACAGAGAAAATAATGAGAAAAAAGAGAGGCTTTTCTACCCATTTTATGCAATGATTTTTTATGAATTTATTTGTTTTCTTAAAAGTGAGTTCAATGGATTAAAAAATCTAATATATTCTTTCTTTAACATTCCACTTCCTTTGGTAGAAAGGTCTGACTGAAAGATGCTCCTCAAGACTGAAATAAACAACTCCACCAGACTCCCAAATCCTATGGGACTCAGAGTGTAAATCTCTGAGTGCTCAGTTGTGCTGCTTGCTGAGTTTACACTCTCTGTCAAGGCTCTCAGTCCGAGCCAGCAGTGCTGTGTTCCACCCATAAATGGCTTTAGAGCCAAAGCTCTCATCTTGAACAGCACCTGGCAAGGAGCTGTGAGATAGTGCAGTGTACAGAGCCTCAGCACAATATCCCTGTGCAGGCAGCTCAGAAAACCAAGTGAACACCTCATTCTGCTTATGCTGACATTTCCACAGGCAGCATTACATACTTTCTTGAGATGGCAGTTCCCAATGAGCATAACAACATCCATATCCAAAAAGCACGGGTTAAGTGTGTCCAAGAGCACTGCAAGCTGTGAGTCTTCATCAGAACAGCAGAAATTACCTTGTTCTTTTCCTCATTTTGCAGCAATTTTCTGCATTAACAGATTTTTTTTTTCTTTCTATTGATTTCCTTAGACTGTCCTTAAGGTTCCTTTAGACTTCAAAATTACTTGGGAAATTTGGTGTTGCTAACATTACTCTGTAAGTTAGGAATCTGAGGGAGTTTATTCTTTGTGCTGGCAAGCCTTCAAACTATCTTGATTTTATCAGCTATAATTCATGTTTTGTTCATGGGACAAGCTTTTTCTTTTGTGTTATTTTGAGTCATCTCTGGAAAAAATCACCTCGCACTAAGATGTAATAAAATATGAGAAGAGATTATGACTTATTAAATTAAGCCAAAGCATACACTGTATTTTGGTATAGCACCATCCCTGGAGGGAAAGTGAATACATTTTCAAATGAGTTCTGCTTCCAATTAGGCAGGAAAACAAGTACCTAAATTTTCAAAGGAGACCAACACACAAGGTGTGCAGTGAACACAGGATACCAAAAATCACAGCCCATAAGCAGCACAACAGAAACTGCTGGGTGCCGACAGTCTCAGCCAAGACTGGGGGCTGCACAATGTTATTTGTAATTTTTTGCTCCAGTCCTTCCCCTATAAATTCTGCTTGCTCTGCATGTATTTTGCTACATGGGTGAATCTGGAAGAAATGGTAAAGCATTTTTCATAGGCATCTTAATTCACACCTATAAACAGCTTAAGAAGAAAACGACCTTCTGCCTGTTGGATGTGTGCCTCCTATCACTACGGGTCACTTATTTCAATTATTTAAGTTTGGAACATTAAATGCTCTACCATTGGAACAAACAAGAACTTTAGTCATTGAATTTAACAGTAGCAGGATCAGGCAGGTATTTGCTTTCTGGCTCAGGGAAAATGAAATAAGATAAAAACCCCTCTCTGTTAAGCACTCAGTGCCCCAGTATTGATAACCTTTAAAAATTATGTCAAATACACATGAGATGGGAGATGACTCAGCAGCTCCTAGATTTTCAGAGCAGATGGAACGTCGATGGCCCCATACGAGAGATTTCTATACCCCTGCTTCTTGCTGAAGACACAAGTTCCAGTCATGGAAGCAAAGATTTTTACTGCAAAGCTGGCTTTGCTAATAATAAGTGTGAAATAAGGATATTTCTCAAGGGGATTTTCTAAATTTAAAATGCATTCTGCTTCTTAACACCTCCTATCCTATGGAGTGCTTTAGCCTACCACAGTCTAAATGCAGTAATTAAGTGTAAGTGTAATTGTTACAACTGTCTGTGGCAGGACAAAAGTAATTGTCAGGGAACTGTCACATCTCCAGACTGTCCTGCTTCCAGTCCATAAGTCATGGCTCTGGGACCAAATTATTCCATCCAATTCCTCTCTAGTTCCAATTCAGTGTATTTAACTTGACTAGTGGTACCACAACAAGTGTTAGTTACACTCCATCTGACTGTCAGTTCAAAAAAAGCAGGAATATGCCATATTTCTATTACACAGCCACAACAAAATCTCAATCAGCCCCACTGATATTTAACTTCCTTGATCCTTTTAGTTGTCATATTTGTTGAGAGGAGGCACAGAGCGATGTCCTGAATGTGAAGTTGAATATTTGATTTCCTTATGGATTTTGCATCCTCCTTCCACTCATATCCAAAGCAATGGTCACTTCTACCCTAAGAATAAAACCCATCATTCAGATTCTTTGACATTACTTACGCTGATCTGTTTTGGCTCTGTATCTTTATTTTCTGAATTTTTATATGGAGACAGTGACTATAGCATATAGCCAGGAATGATTTTCAATGAGTAAATAGTAGGGCTGGGAATTAATCACAGGACATTTGAGAAGGACCCTTCTCACAGGACATTTGAGAAGCTCTTCTTCTCTGCCATGAAAACTATCTCTGCAGGGCTGTTCCCTCACCACACTGGTGGTACTAGAGACCAGAGACAGGGTCAGAGTTTCTTTCCTGACCTGGCCAATGTCAGGCCAGTAGCTGTTCCCTGTTCCCTGCCATGTCACAGGAGCTGGAAAAAGGATGTAGCATTTTCCCTGTTTGGCAAAAACACTGGTATGAAAGGGAGAAAGTAGGCTGGCCCATCTCAGTGTTCTCACAAGACCTTCTTTCCCCATGGGCACCTGGGGAGGGAGGGCTACGGGCAATACTGGCATTTGTGCCCTTCACCTTGTTTCATGAATCTTGAAATGATCCTGCCTAATAAATCTTAGTGGTAAATCCAATAATCCAGCCTTATTTCATTAGTTTTGCTGCTCTGAGAATGGCAGGCTAGTTTTTCCTGTAACCCTTCTGAATTTCACACATTCCTTTTACTCTCAGAATTTATTTTCCCTGTGGAGTCTGAAGTAATCTGAGAGAGCAACAAACCACTGCACCATTATAAGCCCCAGTTTCTCTGTCAGTGTAGTCCAAATATGCTTCTTACTGTGCTTGCTTCTGTAATAGAGGTTTGTACAAGCTGCCAGGCAGAGACTGATGGGAGACAAGATAGGTATTTTCTGCCCAGAAAACAAGAAACATTATTAGGCTGTGCACAGTTAAGAGGAAAACTTGCTAGGATTTAACTACACTTGGGCAGCTTCCCCATTTAAGGTGAGCAGCAAAGACAGGAGATGCCCTTGCTGCAGCACTTCACCACCACTGCTGAGGCAGCCCTGGGTGAGACGAGATAGCACACTAGTGTGGACAAAGAAATATTGGTCAAGGTTGCTTTGGTGCAAGTTCTTCCCTCATAAATGCACAGAAATTTCTAATGTTCACACAGATTAAATGGACATCGCTTTAAGTAACATTTGGAAACTCCCTGCCTACCAAATTGCCTGTCACTTGGGCATTAAAAGCAAAGTTCAAACACATTTTCTGTAAGTCCAGTGAAATATTATTTCAGAGCTTTGGTGCTTTACTCAACAAAAACAATTTTCTCATTTTTAAAGGCCATGCCAAGTATTCTAACAACTGTAGCTACAGATCATGTAACTGAAAACCTTCCTAATGTGAGCTTGAGAATTTTTACTAGCTCTAAAAACAGCTGGTCATGAACATACTAGTCAGAAAAGAATACAAAACAAAACTAGTAAAAAGAGTGTTGATTGCTAGCTCTCTCACGGGTATTTTTAACCATTTCTTAAATATATTTTGCCTGTCTAGAAGTGAGAATATTCACATTATTTATTTCACATCTATCTGGGAAAAAAATCCCCTAAATTCCTAATGAAGTGCATTTGCTTTTGACCAATACTTCTAAAGTGAAACCTGGTGTATGTACCTACACAAAAAGTTTATTACTTTTGACTGTTCTAGGATGAAGCAAAACTCCTTGAAGACGAGTCCTAACCTCAAAAATGTTTTTGAACAGGTTTCAGGGATCTGTCTTCTGTAGCTCTGTGTATGCACAGACGTGCTGTGAGTGTAAAGGTGAGGCTGTGTATGAGAGAAGAAAGACCCTGACTCTGTTCATCCCCTAAACTGGATAAGCATCCTTGCCCTGATTTCAGTGCTTTCGGACAGACTATACCGACCTGTTTGCTCATACAACTTACAGGAAGCTTTCACTAATTTGCTGGGATCTGGATTGATTGTTAGCTTTGATTTTAATTGTTAAAGTTCTTAGTAAGTGGTGCCTGGATGTAAATATTGATTAGGAACTAATACTTAACAAGGGCAATACAAAAATATTATGAAAATATCAGTTACCAGGTATTGGCAAATGGTCTTTTACTACATCTTTGCCAATTATTGTGCACATAAGTTGTGCACCTATTCACTGTGCCAAGCTGTATTAGACTACAGTGGTAAACAGTAAATAAAATGTGTTTTCTGTTGCTATCACTGCCACAATAAAGATAAGTGGATTTTTAATTTCCCAGACATTTCAATGAATAGTGGAACGTTACTCTAAAACTTATAAAACAGGATAAAAAAATGAATCTGACATAAAGCTGTTCCTAAAAAGGCAAGGACAGGCTCAGTCAAACCATCCTGGTCAAAACTAAACCTGCTTTTTATGGTCTTCATCTCTCTCTTTATGCTGTACATGAACTGTACTAGCTGGCAGCAATACTGCCTTCAAACCAAAACATAGCTCACCTTATCACTAAAGAAGAAGAGTCCAGTGGTTCATAATGGTTCACAAGTATTTGATTGACCTTTCCGTGGTTGCTGAAAGGAATTGCCATATTGCAAATCTGATTGTCTCCCTGTAATCAGTCCTCATGGCAATTTCAGGGGGTATGTCTAAGAAGAGTCCCTGAATGCTTGAAATCCAATAAGGATATTGATTAGCGCTAGTGACCTCTGCCAAGAAAGGTCAAAGGGAAAATTTTCTTTCAACTTCTCATCAGCTTTTAGCAAATGTGTGCCAGATCCCATGCTTCCAGCTTAGCGGCACCATGGAAACCGGTCCAGGTGAACTGCTTCCCATTACAAAAATCTGTGTTAATCACATGCATAAGGATGATAGAAACGCTCCCTGGGCTCCCCAGTGCAATGAAACAATGTGACTTAATGACATTTGCAGGATCTTCTACAGAAAGGGAGGAAAGAATAGGATTTCCTTCAGAGATAATTAAGATAAGGAACAGAGACATCAGTAGGGTAAAAAAAAAAGGTTAGAATAAGGAGTAAAAATCTATGCTGCTGATCTCAAGTTTTGCACCTTGGCCTTTCATATCTTTGCAATAATTTTCAGAGTGCTTCCCCAGTATAGGCCAGAGAGAATTTTTTATGAACTCCTGAAAATAGATTTAAAATTCACAAAGTCTCATAACAACCGCTATGCTTCCTGCCACTCTCCTCTATGGTCGTTTTTCAGCTGAGAACCCAGCAAAGCTCAACAGACTGACATAGGGCCGTGACTGGGCTGCTAAACAGCCTGTGATGTAGAGGAGATGCTATTCCCCAGCCTTTGCTGTGATTTTTAGCGGATTCGGACCCGAGCCCGCTCCGGCCCCTCCGGGCCCGCGGGAAGGCGCCGGTACGGAGATGCAGCAGCACCCCCTGCTGTTGGCAGGCGCGCACTGCACCCGCAGCCGCCTCCCTGCTTCTCCAGCTTCTGCTTATTCATCCTTCGAGATCCTTTATTTGTCTTGTAAGGCAAGATGAATAAAAACAGAGGCCACTTAGGCAGGGGTTGTGACATCAACACTCAGGAACTCACAGGTGGATACACATTGCCGCAGCCAAAACACAGTCTGGTGTTAGAGAGCAGGGGAGATGGAATAAATACATCCCCGTGGCTTGGGAACAATTTTCTCACCTCCCCAGCAAGCACTCACACAATAAATATATTTCCAGCTCATGAAATGGGGAAAGATTTATCTTTTATCACTAATTTAAGCTCACTGAAAAATCCAACTGGCTCTTTTACATGAGGAAATCAAATGGCTAAGTCAGAACATACTCTGGTAAAAATCAGCATAGCTCCAGGGACCTCCACTCAGGTGGATCAGAGCCAATTAACTCTGCCTTGTGTACAGAGGTCTGATAAGTAAGCCTGTGCTGGGGATTAAGTCACCCAAAAGAGCACAGACAAGGCCAACTTTTATCTGCTGCTGTTTGTGAGCAAAGGTGAAAAGACAGTTGGTCAAGTGAACCAAACTGGGCTGGAAGCCAACTGGTAAAACCTCAGTGACTCCAGGTTCAGGTCTGCATAACGGGGACTGCAACCCAGCTTCCCCCTCCAACCCCAAGCCATTTGACTTAAATATGTGTCCTAACTGGCATTCCTAAGTAACACTGCCTTGCTAGAGAGGCTGCATCCACATTCACATGACTTTACATCCATGTACCTTATCCACCTGTGATGGCAGATCTCAAACAAGCCTTTGCACTAGATCTCAAATATTTAGCTAGATCTCAAGATTTATCTATTTTATCAGCATCCCCCAATTCTCCTTTTTAAAAGCTACATAGGCAAATGTCTAAGAACAAACTGTTCTGCAGCCAGTGCACACCAACCTCCCACACAGGGGAGATGGAATTATCTCCACATTACCGTTCCTCACCTCTGCAATTTCTCCTTTATTTTCGAGATGGACCTGATTAGGCTGTTTCTACTCTAAGGAGAGCCATTGCTGGCTCTGCAGGGACTGGCACGTGCCTGGGGCTTCCAGATCACTGCACAGTGCAGTAAGGGGAAGCACAATAGCAAATGGAAGCTTGGGTGAACCTCTCTGTTTCAGACAGACAGACGTTTTTTCTGACAGACAGACGTTGTTTAATCTGTCCAGCATTTAGTGACTGATAATGACTGACAGACTGTACTGTTAAAAACAAAAAAGGCCTTATTTGCTCTTACCTGCCCTTAGTCTTGAATTTCCAAGAACAAAAGAGCTACTCTTCCCAGGTCTGCTGCTGTGTAAGGGACTCTGCTCACCTTAGAAAGTTTTTCCTACCCCCATCTCCACAGAAGGTTGTTCCTGAGCAGGGTGCCAGACAGGGGTATGGCACTGCAGATGTTCTACCAGTTCCCTGGGCAAAGGCATTCACACCTCCCTCTCCTGCTGCTCCTCACCATCAGACACTGAAATTCTTCTCCAGATGCTACATGCTAACAGTCCAATCCTGAAATGAGGCTAAATGCCCACATTTCCCTGTCCTCTCTTTTATACTATTGATGAGTTTACAGCACAATGTTCCCAGCTACCTGGCTCTGCTTTTCTCTTCTTTCCTTTGTTACATTTCATTCCACTTCTATTACTCCACTTCTCGAGGTCACCCAGCCCTTTGTGTAGCATATCCTGATCTTCCTTTACTAATGGTGTCCTCTAGATGCTACCAGCAATTTGCATAACAGTGCCCCTACCTGTGTGCTGAGGACATGAACCAATATATTAAAGCAGGATAAGTTTTAAGACTAACCTAAGATATCTGGGAAACATCACTATCAGTTTTCCTCCAAGCTGATACGTTTCCTATTTATAGTACATATTTCTGTGTCTCCTCTTTAGCCAGCAGAATTGTAACATGTAAGTAACATCTTTAGTAATTCCCCATATAGCAGCTATCAGATAGTAAATCCTAGGAGATCCACCACATTTTTCCTGACTATGAAAATTGATTATCTTAAAAATAGTAGTGTGACATGACACAACATTAGTAAAAGCTTGCTACATTTTATTCCACTTTCATCTCTCTGTCCCTCCTATCCTTCCTCTCCCATTATTCTTCCCTCCAAAGTCTATTCATAAATCTTACATGCTACTGTTACAAGTTGAGCAACCCTGTTGTTACTGCTTGGAAATACAGGGCATTTTTTATTTGCTGTTCTCCAATCACAAGCCTGAGGTTCCACTTGCTCATTTCTTGTGCCCAGTCTGAAAGAGTTCTAGTACAAAAAGTGCCTTGTCCCTGTGCCCACTTCCCTCCATAAAAGTGTACAGATTTTGCTGTGCAAATACAGATTTTGCTGTGACATTTTCTCTCTTCCATCTTTGCCAGTGGCTTTTTAGGGAAGTCATAAGCAGGCAGTTTGTTGCTAATTCCTGTTATGTTGGGAACAAGGCTACAGACTGTCATAAAATGAAAAGACGCAAAAGGTTTATGTACCATTGTCATCAGGCTTAAGTGGACTGGGATTGTGTCTCGGATGAACCACAAACTCCTCATGCATGTCTGCAAAGATGTAGCTCTTTCCAAGACTCCCTCCTGTTTAACTCATACCAAGCCTTGCGTCTGCTCAGTTGCTGAAGCATCCTCACACAGGCCAGCAGTGTCCAGTGCTGAACCCAAATAGCCTGAGCTTATTTTGGGGAGATCTTGATTCCCAGGAAGGAAATCAAGCTCTGTTTCTTCCCCAGCACAGGACTTGCAGGCAAGACCCCTGCCACAGGCTGAGGTCACAGTCTTTTGGTATTTCTTACTCCTTCTCCCCTTTCTCTTGTCTTGCCAGCCAGGCAGTAATTTTTTTTAAAAGAATCCCACAGTAGCTATCACTAGGTGCTTTCTTCTGCTAGAGAGGATTCTAAGGCTTTCTTCACTCATTCTCATTTATTTATAATATTTTTATGTAATTCTCCCTTGGACATCTCCAGTGAGATTAGGCTCACCTTAAAGTATAGATATGAATTATTTATCCCTGCCTGCAGTTAACCCTTTCAAGGCCAGTGTAGAATTTTTGCATGAGGTCCCAAAAATATAATAAAGAGTGAGTTAAAAGAGACTGACCATGAACTTCTCCTTATTTCACCACAGTGTGATGGTCTGAGTATTTACTAGAGAAAGAAAGTGGTTTGGTGTTGACTTAAATGTTATTCATTAACTTATTTTCCATCTCCTGTGTTTCAAACTATGCTGAAATACAGTATTTGTTCCTTTGGAGAACATGTTATGTAAAGTTCTGATGAAAAGTAAATATTTTCTTTGAAGGGAATGTTTATAGCTGATCCAGTCTGAAACATGGAAGCTACTATAAAGGAGCAAAGAAGGTCTCTCTATTCTGGCATCATTCAGTTTAGGTAAACAAATATGACAGCCAGTATCACATCAGGAACAGCTTCCAGACAGTCACTGGTTTTAAATCTACTGGGAAACAGATGAATATTTAGGGCTGTATCATCCCCTCTTCAATGGCATATGTACCAATATGGTTGTAATTTTTTCTACAAACTGTGTTTAGAAGTGTTAATATTTGAACAAATTCATCATTCTTGTGCCTAAAACATGAATCCATATCACAAGACTTATACAAAGGCCAGGAAAAACAGAATTCTTATTCTTGACCACCAGCAGCTTTGAGTAATCTTGTAGTCTTTCAAGCTAAGGCAGTGCTTGTTGCCTGTTGATCTCCAGATGCTTCGCCAAACAGGTATTCAGCTTCTCCAGTGTGGTGTCACCCCTGTTTCACAGGCACAGAAACTCAAGCTGAAACTGCTGGTGCCTCCAACCACCACTGTAATGCTGGTGATGGTCTTGCTTTGTGTCGTCAGTTTGCCCAAATGATCTCCAGAGGTCCCTTCCAAAGATTTTTATGATTCAGTGACTCGACTGGTTAGATTATCCAGGTTCTCCTCTGGTGGCTGTTGCTTCCCACGTGGCTGCACAGCCACTGGCACGATCTGTGTTAACCCAACTCCTGGAGTCCATCTGCCAAAGAACCAACCTCACCACAATGAATGATTCATCTTCTGATGGCAGAACTCCCTGCATCACTGCGCTGCATGGTTGGGTGAATGAAGGAGCAGTGCCAGGGTGAGAGCCTGTGGCCAGGAGCAGGGAATGGGACCTCCCCTTTCCGGGGCAGTTAGCGGCTACATCAGCGACCCGTAACGTCAACCCGTGCCTGTGGCACAGACATGGGAATTGAGCCTGCTCCATTCTCCACGCCTGCCCCGTTCTCCCGAGCTGTCACAGTGCCACAGGTGTGGTTGAGCACCTCTGATGGACATCTGCCAGCTTGCCCCGAGTTCGCTGCCGTTGGGAAGCATTAGGCATGGATCCTGGTGTTTGGACTGCAGGCACGGAGCCGTGGCTGAACACAGTTGGCAGGGGCAGTCCCTGAGCATCGTGAGTAAAACCCGTTAGTAGCACCATCTCTGTAATTTTCTGCCACCATGTTCACCATCTTGCTGAAGGTACAAGCCCCTGCATCCAGAATATGCATCTGTGGGACATGCCACTCGTGCACATTTTCCACAGTTTTCTGAACACCAAAACTTTTAAGCATTAAGAGAGTTTGGCAGCAGGTAAAATGTTCTTAAGCCCATGCACAGCACCTCCTCTAGTTTCTAGCTACTCTGAAGCATTTTTTGTTTGTAGGCTCGGGTTCTTCTGCCCTAATAGCTTATCTTCAAAAACATGCTCTTATTTCAGATTCCGTTTCTTTGACCTTTGTTGCACAGCAAACTTGAACTTCTGCTCTAAGAAAGCCTGTTCATCTCTTCTTGTCTTTTTCCATAAGCTTCCCATAGTACTCTGCAAGTCTGTTTAACACCATCTTGTTATCTCTTTTGCTTTTGGTATATTTTCCATTCTGTAGTCCATTCAAAGTTGGCTAAACTGGTTTCCCATCTCAAGCTTTCCATATCGATATCAATCACCCAAAAGCCTGAGCACAAACATCAGTGTTAAGTATCCCACATTGTTCCTAGTCTGAAGGGACAGGCCAGTAACGTTTTTTTAAATATCTACAAAACTTTACATACTGGCTCTTCCAACCTGATTAGTTTCAGTGGAATTTAGTGGGCTTTCCTATTTTTCCCTCCCACAATTCCTTTCACAGGCTTTAGTTGCTGAGAGGTTTCAATTTGTGGCTTCCAAGGTCATAAATATCCAAAAATCTCCACTCCACCTCCCTGTTCTACCCAAGACACCAACCAGCCCAGCTCATTGCTCCTGTGTTTTTTCCACAAGCACTGTTGCACCTTCTCCAGTATCTCTGGTAAATATAAACTGGATGGGGAGGGAGTGGGAACTGGAGATGGAAACAGCTATTTCAGAAATTATTCCTGCCCCCAAATAAGATGTTTTGTGTTCAGCTCCAACTGCAGAAAGGGCCTTTGGACTGGAATAGGGGAATTTACTCCTGAATGCAGTGATAATCTGTTGGAACCACGTGTTTCTTCTCACAGAGACATACTTATGGAATTATTACTTTTTCTGGATTTATTATGGGGCATCTTTGGGGTGAGTTACAGTTGATTTCAGAATGCAGAAGCAGCAAAGGGCATATATTCCTTACAGAGTAAACTGCCTTTTACTGACAAACACATATTGATCCTAGCAGTGGGACCCAATTGTGACCAAGACCTGTAAACCCTATTAGTTTATTACTTAGAGATGCAAGGAAAAAGGGTTTTTCTCCCTCATTACTGTCATAATACAGCAGAAAAATTGTTCATTTCTTACTGACTTAAATTTTCTTTTCAACAAAACTGAATAGAAATTATTTAATCATTCATCCTCTATTTACCTTTCATATCAAAGTAAAGTTAGCATAGGCAGCTTCATGATGCATGTAAAACAAATCCCAACAGAGACCATTCCAGGATTTTAGGGTAAATTATTTGTATCATTATTATTCTACTGGGCTGCCTGCAATTTTCATCTCAAACCCAATACATTTCCCCCCCAGTATCTGCAATGACTTCCAAAATTATGCAGATGATTATTTTATTAGCATGTACCCAGATGGTAGTCTGCCAGGCACAGTTACTGTCATTGCATGTTGTTCTCTGTAATGCAAGAATTACTAAGAAAACAGTGCATTTGGCCACTGGTTATATAAATTAAGACCAAAGCAACCGTTACAAACTCAATTCAAACAAAATCAGTAAAAGATATGTGAATCATCAGACTAGTAACATTAGACATAATGCTAATGCTAATCTTTTCATGTCAGTCTAGCCCAGCACTGAGTTGTGGGAAATGTCTGACAGGCTTCTGCCCCATAATGTCATTTCTCATTGACTTTATTTAAAGCCAGTTCTATTTAAAGCAGTTCATCACGACTCTTGCAATTTACTCTATGGATATACCTTAGACCACACCTGAAAGACAAGGACCTAAGAGCAGAGCAGACTACAATAAACAGGGAAAAACACACATTCACTTTAAAACATCATTTTTGTACCATGGCAATCAGATTCCTCTGTGACATTTGCCACACTAGACTGCAGTGATGTTTATTCCAATACTGTATTTTGTATAAATGCAATGTTTGTCTCTTCCTACCTCCAAGAGATATAGTTTGTAAAATAATTTTGGATATGAAAAGCACTGTGGGGATAAAGTACCCTGTGTACTGTAAAATCACCTAGTGCATACAAAGCCCCACAACTGTGGGGCTGCAGAGAACGCTGTGCAGTGCAGTGGTGCTGGATCAGCTGCCTGGTATCAACAGTGGCTGATGAGCTGCCATGTGCAGCAGGAGCCAGCAGAGCCTCAGGTATGTCAGCACCCATCCTCACCCTGAGGGCTTTTCAAATGCTGAATACTCCCATCCTCCTCTCCTTGCTTTAATTTCTTCCTCTGGTGTCCATCTCATCTCTGTGGTTCCTCTCAAAAGCTGTGGACTCCTCTTTTCTGGCACTGACACAACAGTGACCAGCTAGCCTCAGGTGTGTTTGCCCTTACTTAGGCCCCAGACTAAGAAGTATTTTATCCTGCCTGGGCACAAGGACCAAATATGGGCTGGAGATTCTTTCCCTCAGTGAATCCTGGACCTACCTCTCTTCTCTGCAGCACATTGTGCAATGCACTCTGTCTTCCTCCACAGACAGATCCCTGTCGGGGAATGTGATGGCAGCAGAAGTCACCTGGTTCCTCTGTTGGACTGTGACATGTAGGTAGAGAACTGTGGCAGTTTTGCTGCTTGGAAAACTTCTCCCCATCTTCTTCAGGAAGAGGCAGAAGGCTACCAGCTTAACCATGTGGGTTAAGGCCTGCCCCAAAAGTGTGAAAGCATAATCCACAAGAGCAGAAGTTAGTATATCAAGGAGACAGCAATCTGAATACACCTTACACTGTTTCAGAAATCTGTTCTCTATCTGTTCAGGCACGGGTGGGAAGATTGTACTGTTGGATCTGGACAAGCTAGAAGCCAAGTGTTATATTAAAATCTGTGTGCCACAGGAGGCTTGTGAACACAGGTCTTTTGTTGAAATATATTATGTATACTATATCTGCAGATTGGGTTTAGCTTTACACCTTGATTCTTCTGGCACAGCTGTTCACATTAGGAAAGTCAAACATGATGACAGATCTGATAGCTGGCACTGTCTGATGCAAACATGGGAAGCAGGAAGCAAGAGAAATCAAAGAAGAAAAATGTGTCTCTCCTTTAATGCACAACAGCAAACACTCCAGCCATACTCTCGCTGAAAGGAATTTGATGTCTCGGTCAGTGCTTTGCCTAATGAGCTACCAACATCAATCTGTCATCATCTGTATTATTTGAAATGGCCTCTGCTGACACAAGGTATATTCATATACTGGCCCTCCTGGGCACTTGAGAGTTCAAGTCCTGGGCAGTTTATACCACACTGAATGATAATGAAGGGTAACAGAATAATCATTGGCTTCCTTCTCTCAAGGGGAGGCAAGAATGTTGTTGCAGGGATCTCCCCCAGCCAAGAATGGCTTTTGATTACAGAGCTGGGAATATGAGTTATTTGTTTCTCTGTGCACAAATAGTCTCCATCAATTCTTTGCAACAGTGCTTTAGCTCTCCAAAGCACATGTAGCGCATCTGTCCATCTGTCCTGGCATTTCCATGAGCCTGCCCCAAGTATCTGACTCTCAAACGTGAAGGGCTGTATCAAAAGCCAAGAAAGAGATGAACACTGACAACAGATGGGAATTTCAAGCAAAGAAATCCACTTTTAGTGCCTGTCTTTACCTATAATACACACATAACATTACACAATCATCTTTAACATCTTCAGCTGTACTCAGAAAATGACTGTTTCTGGAAATATCTTCTGAGCGAGATTTTAGATTGTAAGGTTTCTAACCAACACCCAGCAGTTGTTTCAAAACTCCAATCTTTAACTTGCGTCATTAGACAGAAGCTTCACACAAATGAAGCAAACAAATTGTCCAGAAACTCAATACAAATGACAACTACTATATTTTTACGGGTCCAAAGTTTGCAAAAGATCTTGTTTCCTTTTAGAAAGGACCTGGGAGTTGCAACACCATAATCCTAGCCAAGCCTTATGCTCCCATGTTAATGCACACTTAAAACTGCAGTTGAGCTACAGGTGAGTTACATAACAAAACAAATAACAATGCTTGACAGCAGTATTACCAACCTTTCTCTTAGGAACTCAAAGGTTTCAAAATGTATGAACTAGACCTCACTTCCTCTTCCGTAACAAGTAAATATGATATGTTCCCTTTTGTCAGTGAAAGGCTTTGATCCAGCTACCCCAAGAACAGTCTCAATTGTGAGACTTGTGTATGAACTACAGGATGGTTTCTTTGTTCCTCACATATCCCAAAATGGAGGCAAGAGTTAGGAAGGGGCCAGATAAGACTGTTTTCAAAGGAATGTTTCATACCAAACTGCTTCTGGTAAGCAAAGATGAAAAGACTGTCCCTAGAATGGCACTGCCATGTGTGCTCTTAAAGACAGATTAAGAAAATACCTGTCAAAACAGAAATGTGGTAGATAAATTCACCATTTCAGGTGGTTTTCAAACATTTTGCCTTGTGAAGTCCTAAAATTTTTCAGTGTAACTGCAGCCACTCATATAACAAAAACGGGTTTAAAAGTCATGTAACACTTTACTGCAGATAATGTGACAAGGGGCAGCTCTTCAGGCCCTGTGAGAACTCAGAGAGGTGATGGCCTCAAGGACAAGCTCAGAAGTGGGATTCTTGCTGAAGAGAGTGTAAGAGACGTATCTGTCAGTGACAAGGCTGAATGGCTCAAAGAGATGGTGATGGCAGAATGGACAAGGTGAGATCCAGGTGAAAGTTGAGCAAGAAGGTCTGGTCTTGGCCAGGGCCTTGTAGATGCAAGGAGAAAATTGAGCTTGATGTTCTTGTGAATGGGGAACCACTTGGAGAAATGATGAAATACAGCCTTGTTTAGGGAGCAGGACCAATGGTGGAGGAAGTCGTCATACTGAGCTACAGTGACAGATAAAACAGGGATTTCAGATACTTTTGACAGGAAGAAAATGATGTTGTAGACCCAGAGTAGTTGTGTTAGACAAGAGGACTCAAAAAGACCCAAGATCACCTTCAAGAGACAGAAGAATTAAAATAACTAATGGAAAAATTAGAAATTTACAGAGACTAACGATGCTCAACAGAACAGCAGAGGGGACATGCCAGGGCCAAAGGCTGAGATGCCCAGTATAGAACCTTGTAGCCTCACCAAAGCAGTTCTGTGAGTTCTCTTTGCCTGTTTTATTCATAAACCCATGAGTACAAAAGCTGTGTTCTGCACTGGCCAGTTACATGTACAATTTCTAACTGGCAACATTTAACATCAGTGTTTGGTTCAGAATTTTTGGGCTGAATGTAAACAAAGCTACAGCTCTCTTTCCTCTGGCATAACAAAACTTAACAAATTCACAAACATATCGGGAAAAAGTGTTGACATGCATGTCTGCATAGAAATGTCACACTGGGTGTTGTTTTTAATCAGCCCATGATGCTCACATTCACATCTCCCTTTCTCTGAGACACTAAGGAGGAGGTCACCTGGGCACTGGTGTGTCTGTTCAGAGAGCCTCATGTTTATTGCTCTTGACAGCCTGGGGTCCCTGTCTGCTGTGAGTCCAAGGCTGTGTAAATTAAGCAAGGAAAGCTGTAAGTGTAGTTACTTTGTTGTCATAAAAGTCATCCATATTTTATGTCTAACATGCAAAATTTCAACTCCTTAAGCAGGAATGTCTATATAAATTCTTTCAGACTGCACTAACTTGGAAAGACCCACTTCTCCTGCTGCAAATGTGTTATTAATATATCGCCTCCACGCTATTAAATTAAAATGTCCCCCTCATGTTTCCGATCTTACTTCCAGATTTTTAGCCATGTGGCTGGAAGGCAGCAGAAATTGAATTAAATGGGTGATTTAGGGACATGTAGCAGTAAAAAAACCCAAAACCCATAGGACTTCATCATCTGCCTCACTAAAAATAAATAACTTAAATTTTTTTAAGACTCTCTTGCTTGTCAGAATTATGTAAATCTCTCTGGGATATTGATTGAGTTTGTCATGCCCCTGAAGGAGTGCTCCAAGGTGAGAAAGGATATCAGTTTGCCATCCTCCCACCTGCCATTCCCTAGCCCTGCCTGGAATAGTGGACCCTCCTGTCACTCATGCCAATGAGCCTCCACATGGAAACACATGCACTGTTTTCAAAACAGTAGCCCAGCATAAGTAGGGAACAATTTCATGTTCTCAGGCTGCCACAGCATAAGAATGGATGTGCAGTTTTTTTCTACAAAACTCAGTAGAAAAAGCCCTTACCTACCGTGCCAAGACTGAACTTTGTTTCTCACATCAAAAATATGTCATTGCAGCTGAGCATGTGGGAATCCAGAGAGCACAGCAGGCTTCCCTAACACTTGCTACTCAATTTCAGGATTTAACTCAGCAAGGGAAGATAACATGTGGAGTTATCATGTGGAGTTCTCCATCAAAGAGATTAACAGCGTCATAGAACGTGACAGCACCCAGACAAATTGTGCACTTACATCTTTAAAGATTCCTGTAAGTAGAAGGAATTAATGTGGCATGTTTCAATTTGTGTTTTAAACTGGAGCCATGTGTCTGTGGATACCCTGGTAATGCCAGGACAGCCACTGGCTCTCCCAGGGAGTGGACCTGAAATTCCCTTGCTGTTCATGGAGATGAGGAGAGGTCAGTGTCACTGCAGGGCGTTTGTTTACTCAGTGTGAAATACCTGGTTTCAGCTTCTGATCCACTGTTTGCTCCTGCAGTTCAGCCCTGCAGTCTCTTCCCAGGTATCCTGTTTGTTCTAGGTTCTGGTATGAAGCAATGATCAGGGGAACACCCATATGAGCTGGAAGAACAAACTGTAGCATAAGGACAGAAAGCCAAAACCCCCCAAATCCTTCCGCAGCTGCTAATCTCTGATTTCACAGTTGCCACCTATCCATCTCCAACACAGCTTTCCCACACCCATCAAATTGCACAGGAATGATACTGAGAGAACCATGACATCCCTGCAGGGCTGAAGCAAAAATATCCCACTGTTTAGAGTTGCATGGCAACATAAATAACTTTGACCTCGATGAAAGGGTAAAAATGTATAACAAATTTAGGAAGGGGGGGTCTCCCATACCAGGTCAGTGTAACACAGGATAAGTCAATCAGGGGCTTGAAAACCCTCAACTCATAAAACTGCTCTTGTTTCTGATTGCAACATCAAAACTCAGAGCAGGGAAAATGCGGAAATGGGGAGGAAAATTTAAATCAATCAAAAACTTCACTAAGACAAAACATCTTATATAATCTTCCCACTGGGAAGAGAAGGAGAATAGACTTTCATGTAACAAGTGCTAGTTTTGTCAGTTGATGTACTTCTGGAAGGCACTCAAGTATTTCAGTGGCATAGACAATAGAAGAGCAAAACAGAACAAGAGAGAACAGAACAGAAATAGACTTGGTTGACTTTGTCTGGGAGAGCTGGTCAAAAATTTAAATTTCCATTTCAGTAAAAATTTCAAAATTCTTGACAACTTTTTATGCTCTTTCAAAGGAAAAGAAAAATAAAAGCAATACACTTTTTTAAAAGAAACTCTAACCAGTGAAAAACATCTCTGAAATAATAAATACTAAATCTGGAAGACCAAATTTCAACCCTGTCAGTCTTTCTACATTTCTGATAAATCCAGGAGAGAGTCTTATCTAAGGTTTTACTGACTGGCATCTGGTTTTCCTGACTCTTGGATTCCTCTAATGTTTTGAAAACATCTTTTACCCAGTGATACCAAACATTTTTACAACATTCAGTGAGTTATTTCAGATCACAGAATTAAAAGGGAAAATAGTTATTTTCATCCTACAGTTAAAAGAAAATAAAGATAAACAGATTGAGATCAGCAAAGCTGACTGAAAAAGAATCTCTAGCTAGACACCCAGGACTAGAAGCTCTCAAATTAGAGGCCATGTCTGCACACTTTATATCTCACAGTAAGAAATTTCTCAACTGCAAATAGCACAGCAAACATGGTCAGCCTTCCTTCTCTTAAAGATTATCATATTTAATAAAAATAAATTAATTTGCATATAATATTCTACTATTACGATCTGGTAAAACTGTTCAAACTTCACAGTTTTTCTTCAGCCTGAAATTCCTGTTATAGGGACAATGGGGGACTTGGACGAAGTGATTCTGAGCCAATTTACATCTGCTGAAGATTTGCCCATGTAGTGGAAAGGGGCCAATAAGACTATGCAAATCAATTAGTCTAATTTGTCTTGAGGTTTTTCTCAGACCTCTATGGATTTTCACACACTTTATTTTTAAATGCTGATTATACTGTCATTTAAGGGAGCAATATGCTGCCTTGACAAGACTGGTGACTTTACCTTTCTGACATTTTCCCTGCAGACATTTTCTTACCTTCGCGTGCAGGTTTCTGAGTAGGTGATGGCTATATAGAAGACAGCCCTGATGTTCCAATATCTTGTGAACTCGATGATCCAAAAGTAATGTACTTAATCAAGTGTAAAGCAAAAGGTGATTAAGTTTTGCAGTACTGTACAATGCCTGACTGCTCAGAAATGCATCTTTTGATGTGGTGCAGAGAATTGGACCAGTTCTGTCTGCTTTACCAAAAATGACGTTTTAGTAATCTGAAAAGAGAGCCTCAGAAATCCCCACAAGTGTTTAACTTTGATGTGAAGCTTTAAAAAGATGATATTTATCTGGTTGCTTGGTTAATTTGCTTGAATTTTAAGCACAGGAAGGTGTCAATTTGACATCTAGGGAAGTGATTCTTTGCTTGTTTTCCAAATGAGGTTGAGCAGGGGCAGCAAGTTTCCAATCATCACTAGTTGTTCCAAGCATCCAACCAAAAAAAAAAGAGAAAGCAAAAAAGAAAACCATCAACTCACCTTTCCATTGTAGTTTATATGAATTATTAAGAACTGAGATTCAGTGGAGCCTCAATTTTTGAGCATAGAATCAATACTGTATTTTATATAACAAGGGCAGTAAACCCAGCTTGCTCTGCTTCCATCTCAGTGAAGCCTTGTCAAGTCTCTGAGGCAACCTAATTCACCAGGGCCGAAGTCTCACACCACTGATGTGAAAGGTGGATTGAGGTGGATTGAAAACTGGCTGGACAGCTGGGCCTGGAGGTGCTGATCGTGGCCCAAAGTTGAGATGGAGGCCAGTAAGCAGCAATGCACCACAGGTGGCAATACTGGGGTCCAGTCCTGTTTAACTTCATCAGTGATCTGCATGATGAGCAAAACTGGGAGAAGTGACTGATATGCCACAGGGTCATGCTGTCAGTGAGAGGGACCATGACAGGCTGCAGAACTGGCTAGCAGGAACCTCATGAAGTTCAGCAAGAAGTCTGAAATCCTGCCCCTGGGGGAGCACATGTAGGACAACATGCTGGAAAGCACCACCTAGCTGGAAAGCAGCTTGGCAGAAACGGAGCTGGGGGTCCTGGCAGGCACCAAGCTGAGCCAATCCTGTTCCCTTGCTGCACAGAGGGTTAACAGTACCCTGAGCTGCACTGGGCAAAGCATTGCCAGTAGCTTTAGGGAGGTGATCCTTCCCCTGTATTCAGCACTGGTGAGGTCACACCCGGTTTCTGTGCCCAGTCCTGGGCTCCTCAATACAGGAGAGACAGGGACATACTGGAGACAGTGTGGCAAAAGGCCACAGAGGTAACTGGAGCATCTCCTGTGAGGAAAGGCTGAGAGAGCTGGGGCTACCTAGCACAGAGTAGAGAAGGCTTGGAAGGGCTTAATGCATATAAATACCGGAACGGAGGGTGCAAAGGAGTGGAGAAAGACTCTTGTCAGTGGTATCCTGTGACAGGACCAGGGCAATGAGCACAGACTGAAATAGAAGGTTCTGTCTGAACATCAGGAAACACACTTTACTATGAGGGTGACCAAGCATGGGCACAGGTTGCCCAGAGAGGGTGGGGAGTCTCCTTTCTTGGAGATAATCAAATGCCACCTGGACATGGTTCTGGGTGACTCAAGTTTCAAGTGTCACGACTTGTGCAGTGGGGTTGGACAAGGTGACCCCTAGATGTCCTTTCCAAAGTCAACCATTCAGTGATACTGTGATTCTGTGAAAGACTTGTTCACTTCAGTGGGGTTGAGATGTCACCTTCTGTGCAGGAGCCCATGGGATTCAGCTCACTTTCTTGTGCTGCAAGAACTATTTGCAGCCACTACTGCAAATACAGGACAATGTGTTACTATGTCTCAGGCATGAAAGAGAGAGAATAGATCTGCCCTGAGTTCAGTGGGAAGTTATCTCTGCCATTATTGCCTCTTGAGTGAGGGTGCTGTAAAAAGAACAGTCGTGATGGGCCACAGTCCTGCAGGGAACTGACACCAGCAATCCCACTTTCAGAGGGAATAATTAGGCAGATGTGTGTCAGCCTGTACCCAAAAGGTGAAAGGCTCTTTTGTCATATTATTTGTACCCAAAGTACCTCATTGTATTTTTAAACTCCTTTCCCAAACATAAAAAGCCAAACACAAATTTCCTCACACATATCACAAGTGACCCCAAACCTGCTAACTGCCAACATCCCACGTTGCACTGAGCATTAATAATCATGTGGGCACATTTCTGATCCTCTGTTTGCCCACAAAGGAAGTTCACACAGTCACCAAGAGGGGAAGGGCTTGAGTAAGCCTATAGAGAAACTAAGGAGAGGTACAGCAGGCTTCAAAGTACTTCCTTTTTGTCCTGCTTGGTAAGTAGAATACGGAATGTGACTGACAATGAAGAGGGAAGAAAGAAGATAATAAATCCTGTTTGCTATTTGAGGTTTTAAGTTGTTCTTTGAAACTGGAACCTGAAGTTGACTGAACTGGGTTATATATTACATTTAGGAATATGCAGAACTTGACTGCAGAAATGTTATACATCCTACAATATTTGCAATGCTGAAGTAGAAAAGATTAACCTAAGAAACTGAGTAATGACCACACAAAATTTATAAATAATATTTTAAGTCCTTTACTGGGATAATTACATGTCACTCAGGTGAAAAACAATTTCAATCTGCACCTGGTGGAAGTTCACCTCAATGTTTCAGACCAAAAAAAGGAAAGGGGAATTAAAAGATTTACAGGTTAGAAACTGAACTGTGCATTAACAGTAAAGAGTAAAATATTATCTTTCTAAATATTTCTAAATATGTTTGCTGTGACTCAAAAGATGCCCACAAGGAACACTTAAAGTGTGTTTTTGGAACACCAAAGCTTCATTCTTTAATTGTTACAGGCCAAAGTCAGGAAAACAAATGATCATCCACACAACAGAACAAATGCCAAAAAAACCCTGCTTCAAGACGGAGAAGAAACAAATTGTGCTCAGACCAATTTTTTAATGTGAGAGAGAGAAAAAGCCTTTCTTTTCCCCACAAATCTCAATTTGCAAATCCTAGCATCCAAAACACACCTCATGCCACACAACTGAAGCAAATAATCTAATCTTTTTATTCCCTTCCCATTCTCCTTCTTTATCACACAATCTGTCCAACTGAACCATTTCTATTTATAGTGTTTCCTGTATTCACAGATTCTAGGAGAGAGAGGCATGACTCAAGACTGCTTCTTTTCCCAAAACCTTTAGCCTCTCTCACAATATCGTGTAAGCTGAGGAGAAATACTTATTATCTAAAGTAAAAAAAAACAACTTCTAACTATGCCAAAGTCATTCTATTCATCTCAAATCTTCAGCTAGTTCCTCAACACTAAAAATGACAACAGAGATTCAGACATGTTAAAGCCAAAAGGGACCTTTACTGTTCTGCAGCCTGATCACTGCCCTAGCATGGATATAGAAACCTACTCTGAAACCCCTGCAAGAAAACCATTTCTACTGGTTGAGCCGGACTGTCTAGCTAGAATCTACCTAGCCAAAGTCATCTCACCTTAAATTAAAGATTGTAAATGCTGGACACATCATAGATGCTTTATTCTGCTACACAGAATATTTTTCTATCCCGTTCCTCTTTTTTAAATATGTACACTGAGAATGTAAATATAAGATTGGATCCAGCATTCCTAAGCATTTAAGCAGCTAATTTTCCTCTATATCCTCCTTAAAACACTTTGTGGTCTTTAGGATCTTCTGCTAAATCCTCAAATCTGTACAACATATTCCAGAAACATTCCTACAAGATGCCTGCTTTGCAAAATAAAACTCCAAGAACTATTGGACACATTCAGATTATTCAGAGAAAGAAAGAGCTGATGCAAAGGATTTAGGAACTATGTCTCATTTCCTATTCCAAATAAATTCAGTAGCAAAAGTTGCTACTCAATTACATTTGCTGTTGAATGTGATCCTTAGAACTACTTAAAATTCCATTTTCTAAATTATCATGCTACTGATCTCATAATTTAGGTTGGTGTCTGGTGAGATTTGGGCCCCAACAGAATGTGTCCTGTTTACAAGAAAGCTTAATTAGCACTAGCATTTCTACACATTTAACAGAAGGGTTCACATTCCTCTCACATGGACAGTATTTGGTTGGTAGAAGTATCTAAAAATTATGTTACATTTTTTGCTGACGCTTTCTTCTTAAGCTGCTTTAGCAGACTTCGCAATATCCTACCTGATAAAATTTACTTTGGCCAAAATTAATCAGTCAGCTTGATGTCCTAACATTTACTTTTCTCTTTTGTTGTTTGCAATGCCTCTTGGAACTGGGACAAATATCAGGCGTGTGCTCATGTAAATCTGAGGTATGTACTATATAAATGAGGCCCCAGGTCTCACTACCCAGCTACCATCTGAGCTGTATTCTTAGATCTTTATTTCTGAAAGGGATCAGTTTTCCTCAGGTGCCATGAAGGCACTAGTAGCTTTAATACTGCTTGTTCAGCTTCCAATTCACAAAGCTGTACCAGCAGCTCCCCCTGCTCCCTTGGGCTGTGATGACCCAGAATCTGAAGCAGCAGCTGAAGTTGCTGTGAATTACATTAATGGCCACAGTCATCATGGATACAAGTTTGCCGTAAACAGAGTGAAGGATGTCCGCGTGGTACCCCAGGTGAGTGAGGGGCTTGCAGGCAGAGCACTGTTCACTGGGGGATGCTTGGAAATCACCAGTGCAAGGGCCTGCAAGGGCTGTATCCTCACATGGGGAAATCAGCATGGCTCTGTTGATTTAAATGGGGCAAGGACACCTGGTAGCAGTGGAGAATCCAGGTCATTGGAATGTATCTCTCAAAGAGCAGAAAGAGGGGGAGAGAGAAATGTTCAGATGTATTTGTACAATACTAGAAAGGGCTCGGTTTACAAACGCTGCAGGGCGTTTGTAAATGTTTGCTAGGGCAGATCATTTCAAGTGCTGATTTGTAAGCCCAGTAGCTAATCTGGAGAAAAACTGAGGATAATCTTTGAGATGTAGGTAATTACTTATTGGTTAAATGCACACCTATCAAAACTCCATGCAATTTGTGATTTTGTAGTAGGTATTAATTTTACCTAATGTCTATTGAGCTGCCAAGGGGTCTAAATGGAAATAACAGTGGCTTATTTTCCCTAAGATCTATTGCCATCATTGTAGGCATCTAGAAAGGCCATAGAAAAGGTAATGAATACAATGTATATGCCAATTCAGAACCTTTGATTCTCTTAAAACATGGAAAATAGTCCCACACAATGACATGAGTGAAACTCCATGGCTGTTTTCTACTTGTTATGAAAGAGAAGATACCAAAAGATACGTTTAGAAAAGACTACGACAGACATAAATGAGATTAGAAGTGTGTCCAGAGTCCAAAAACACTGGTGATACTGGTGATACTGGTGATACTGCTTTGCTCATATTAATGCTTTTACACTAAAATGACTTAATTGGTTTAAATGGAATCACTCATGAATCAAATATCAGAATAAATCTTGGACCTAGGGAACCCTAGGGACTGTGTCCTATGTTACAGATGCAAAGGAACTGGTGCAATTCAGTGTAATTCCAAGGGACTAAACAAGACAGGTCAATGTTAACTGGTGTTTGTTTGGTATCTGGTTATAGAAACATGAAGTTTTTCCATCAAAAAGAAAGCTGTTGATTTTTTAAAACTACCCAACAAAATAAAATCAAGTTAACTTAAGAGAACTGACTCACTACATACAACCTTGACTTTCCAAAATTTATGAGCCTGTTCCTTATTAGCTGGAATAAAATCATTGTGATTATCTTGATTTACTCCAGATTTGGAGTCCTGTTTTTTTATGAAGTTAAAAGTAAGGACCTTTTCAGTAACTCTGGTGTATACCTGGAGCTACCCATGATAGTCAGCAGCAGAGACCCCAGTGCAGCCCCAGGGAAGAAATCTGGTCATGTTTTGTGAAGAAATTACCTCAATTCCAATGGTTTGTTTTTTTCCTTTCAGGGACCAAATAATTATATCATGTTTCTTGAACTTGACTTACTGGAGACCACGTGCCCTATTCTCAGCCCTACACCTCTTGCAAATTGCACAGTGAGGAGCTTTGCAGAACATGTGAGTACCTGAACACTACCAGCTGGGTCCAAAGGTGCATGTTCAATATGTTGATGCCAGCGGCCAGGCTATCACCAGATTCCTAAGCAAATGTCACATCCCTGTAACAGCCTATAACCACCCAATCACTTGTAACGTCCTTGCTGACCTCACTGCCTTCCTGTCATGAAGGACATCACTCCTGGATTTCTTTCATGTCCTGTTATCTGAAGAGAACATGCTAACATAACATCCCACATACAGTCCATGAATGCCATGGGGCCTTCTTTAGGGGCTCCAGATTCAGTCCCTTTGCTCAGCCCAGATGTCACTGCCTCATTGCAAACCACAGACAGGGCAGGCTGTCAATCTGTGCAAAAATACCCTTCCCTTGGCTACATGTGGGTTGTTACTTGGTGCAGTTCCACCAAGCCATCTCTTCCTAGTTACAACTGCAGGTGAGCTATTCCCTTCAGATAGGACTCTGCCTTTGAAGTAATGCTCAGCTGGAGTTTACTGGCCTCAGATATTTTGTTCTTATGCAAGTGTGATCCAGCTGTGAGACGCTTTCCCTGACCAAAGCAGTGGAAATGTTGTCTGAGCCTGCTGTTTCTAGAATGGGGTCCAATTCACAGAGCTCACTAAATATGAATCATGATCTGCCCCTGTATTCATCAGGGCTCAGATTCTATTTTCCATCAGGGAGGAGGTAACTCTAACTGTTCCCTCTTCCCAGTGACTCCGGCTTTGCCTTTGACATCTCCTCCCTGCTGGATCATGTTGCTCACACAAGGCAGCACACTCCGCTGTTACCATGGCCACTGACCAGCTGAGATTAGTGAGAATGTTATCAAACAGCTCTGTGGAAGGTCTTAATTCATAAGTATTCATATTCTTTGCTCTATACAAGAGATGAACCTGTACTAAATGTCCACAATCTTGCTACCCTGGTACTTTTGATACTTTTGAAATCCAGATTTGGATCCAGATTTTGTAGCTCTGATCTGCCTTTTACAAAATCACAGACATCAGGACATGCCTAGCAGTGCCTTTGCCATCAGACTGATGTTGCCAGGAATGGTCAGCCAGGATCTGTTCTTTTGAATTTAGTGGCCCTTTATCAGAAAATCCAATTTTTCTGAACAATGTAACCCTTTGATTTTTGTCTCTCTCTAGGCAGTTGAGGGTGACTGTGATGTTAAGCTGCAGAAGGTGGATGGGATATTATCTGTACTCGCTAGCAAATGCGACTCACATGCAGGTAAGGCCTTTGTTCTGTAGGTTTGAATCTAGAGGCTGGAGTATTTTTATAGCAGTGGTTACAGTTCAGTAGCTCTTCTGATTCTAAACTGCTGGGTATAAATATGGCATAAAGGACAACAGTTAATGGGTTTTCTAAATCCAGCCCCCTTTTCTCGTTTTATTCCCTTACAAACCCACTGTTTCTCTTTGCTCCTCTTTACTGTGACAACTAACTGGGGAGCAAGTCCCAGTTTTGAGTCTTTTCAGTCAGCAGTTTAACCTTAAGAATTTGATTCCTTGTTGGTCTGAGTTTACTGGGGCTTGTTGCCATCAGAGTCCCATCAGCAGATGCAGCTTCTTTACTAAATCCAGTGTTTTCAATACTGCCATGGGAAAGCAGAATGTCTATTCTGCCTGCTCAGTGTGAGATCTCTTTGCTCTGTACGAGATGTATTCAGTATTACTGTCAAAACTGATGACTGAAATAACACACACAAACACAACTCCAATAAGATAAAATATCTTCATTTTTCTACCATTCCTTGTGTGAGCTGAAGCACCTTTTCACTGGTGTCGTAGAGAGAAAGAAAAATTTCTAAAAACCGAGTAAGAACATATAAAATGTGCTACTGATGTCCACAGCACTTTTCCTCGCAGAAAGATTTGAGTGGCCAAGTTGTGTGACACACTGCCATCTACAGCCTGCACTAGAAAAATTCCTGCCACTTTAATTTGGGACAGGCTTTTAAACAGAGCTTTGTGTTACCGAATAGGTCTATAATGCCTTTCTAAACAATTTACATTCTGATCAAAACATGATCTATTCCTCCTGCAGACTCCAAGGAAGACATTCGCAAAGTCTGCCCTGACTGTCCACTGCTGGCAAGAATGAACAACACAGAGGTGTTAGAAACAGTGTCAGCTGCACTCAATGACTACAACAGCAAAACCACTGGTTCTTACCTCAGACTCCTCGAGATTGGAAGAGCCAAAATACAGGTAATTTCTGGAGTTACGTCTAGCCTTTCATGTAAACATAATATTTCATCTACAGTAATTGTGCACTGCTACCTAGTTATGTTTGCAAACAGACACAATTTCCTTGCTCTAATTTGTCCTCCTGATTTGCTTTTAATTTCCCAACTATTATGTGTCATTTTAGCCACAGGATTCCCTTTCACTCCAGTGGGAGGTGAAGCCACAACATTTGCCTTTTATCTTTCCTCAGCAGCTTTGCAGTTTCCAAGTGCAAAGTCAGTTAAACAATTTTCCTGTTTTATCAGTATCACCCAGGGCACGTTGTTGTCACTGAGTTTGCTGTGGGTGCCACGAACTGCTCTGCAGAAGAAGCTAAAGCCAATGTGGGGGCTTGTCAACTGCTGCCTGAGGATCAGTCTGTGAGTATGGCAGGACATCAGCCCCAGTCTCCCCAGCTCTGAGGTAGAAAAGCAGCATCATGCTGGGATGTGCTTGCACTGGAGCAGGAATAGACCCCTGTGGGGATCAAAGTGCAAGAGATGTGTACCATCATGATATGTTTTTCAATATATCATTCTTAAAGCTATATCACACATTTCTCTTTTCTCTGAGGTATCTAGACTGAATTCTAATGGATTTGAATACATTTGAAAAAGCCTTGAGGACCAGAGACAGAATATTTTTAATCAATGGAATATATATTATTGTTTATTCTTAAAATAAGTGCCTGAGAAAATCAGGCTCTTTGTACTGGATGGTACACAGTCACATTAAAAAAAAAAAAAAGAAGATTGTTTCCCCCTCCTACAATTCCAGTGCACTCAGTTCTGATATAAATGCTCTTAAGAATTATACTGTATGCTTTACCATGTTAAAATTCTTCTGCTTCTGATGAAACTGAGTCCTAAGCAGTTTTAGGGGGTGGGTAAGAATCTTTACCTAGATTCTTATATATTCTTTCCCTGCCTCATATCCAGACATACAAGGGATCTTACTATAGAAGAACACAGGAGTTTCCCTTATTTCCTGCTTAAGCATTTAAAGAGCTTGGCTTTTGAGCCCAGCAGGCTAAAAACCAAGCACTTTACTGTTCAGATAAAACATGAGAACAAGTAGCCATTTCTAAATATGCTGAAATTAAAAATTCTAATGCAACCTCCCTCTATTTCTAACTATTTTCTCTTGACTGTGTTCTGCTTTGCCAGAATTTTGGTTTCTGCACAGCAGTGATGGTAAAACGTCCCTCACAAGACCTTCAGGTGGACTGCCAGTTGTATGGACATCAGGTACCAGCTCCAGATATTCCCTTGCTTTCCTGGCTATTCTAGCTACTGGTACTGTTACAAGCCATCATCTTGAGTTTACTTCTTTCACTGTAGACTGCATTAGCCACCTGTGATAACTTAACTTTGTATCCTAAAAGTCAAGGTAAGGTAGCTCCTGATTATCCTATGGATTTCTGTGCTGGGAATTAAGCCATGTCTGCCACCCATGCTTGACACAATTTGCCCTCTTGACCATCTGGGAGATTCACATGTCTAGGAGAGCAAAGGGAACCAAACTCTGCTCAGCTAAAGGGATGGGGCAGATAAATGTAAAACAGAAATCAGCACTGTAAGGCTGGAAGCTTTTAATCCTTAGACATGACTGAATTCAGGGACCTTGTCCTGCAGTGCTGTAGCAAGGGGAGGGAAACATATGCATTTGCACTTGACCTGAGTACTCTCCAGGTATTTTAGCCTACGTTTGGTCTCAGGAGGACTAGGTGGTGGTTGAATACTTCCTATGGACAACAGCTCTTGGTAACTCAACAGTAATTAGCTGTCTAAGAGGTATATGAAAATGAGACAGCTGGTCTTGAATGTTTTGCTAGCTGTGCAGGTGGCCCTGAAAGATCATATAGCACAGCATTTGGTCCTAATGATTCACTGGCTGTAAAAAACTTGTTCTTTGGTTCCTGTGTTCCAATGCAAATCAGACTTCTGTGATAGTCAGGAACATTTGAACCTGGGTTGCAGGCCTACAGCTGGTTAGGAGCAGGGTACCTAGTAAGTGTCAATTACCTGCATGTCACAAGCCCCAAATCACTGCAAACCAACATGACCTGTTTTTCTTTTCCAGCCTGGAGTTACCTATGCCCATCCAGGTCAGGACACATCAGCAGGACTGGCACCCAGTGCTGTAGGCATCACAAACCACAATCTTGGGCTTTTCCACAACAGCCCTGTTGCATCTGAATCCAGCTCTTCAGAAATTTTGCGTTCCATGCTCTCAGCAAAATCAGTAACAAAAAGAGCAGTTGCAGAGGCTGCTCAGCATGACAAAGTACCTCGCCCAGTTGGCTTTGTGCCTCCTCCTCCTCCCTGCCCTGGGAAGATTCGCCATTTCGATATCTAGGCTGTGTTTCAGACACGCAATGCAGCCAAACTGAGGGATCAGTGTAGTATCAGCAGCAACACACAGACCACAACATCAACTACAAATAGGTGAGAACACTTGACTCTGAGCCCAAATGAGTTTTACCCTCCGGAGAGCAGAGCCATGGTCAGGGTCTTGCAAAGGCCCACTCCAAAATATACATGATTACAAGATATAGCAGTAGCTTACTTTGCATACAGGCATTCTCTAGTTAAAATACAGAAAATATTGTTTCAGGGAAACTGTTGTAAGAGCTATACAACAGTTGTAGCTTTGTGATAGAAACACTACCTGAAAGGT
The DNA here is from genome assembly GCA_013399835.1 of Leptocoma aspasia. Taxonomy (NCBI): domain Eukaryota; kingdom Metazoa; phylum Chordata; class Aves; order Passeriformes; family Nectariniidae; genus Leptocoma; species Leptocoma aspasia. The sequence continues at coordinate 1,064,842 of VXAX01007850.1, read as the reverse complement.
TAGTTCACAATAAAATGTTCAAAGCTTTGCTACCTTCTATCTGTATATATTTTCATTTAGTTGTCAAGTATCTCCTTCACAGCATTATGAGTCATATTCTGGGCTTGATTTCAAAAACATTAAGCTCCTGCACTTCTCATCAGCTTCACTGGGATGTGTGGGTGCTGAGCACTGTGGAAAATCAGGTCAGTCCTCCCTTTTGATCACACACCAATAACACTAAAGAAGTGGCAGGAAAAGAAGTACTTTTCCCTTCCACCTATAATGTTTCCTACCATGTACCTACTTTTGATATCCACCAGAAGTAGCTCAAAACTTTTGGACACGGCACAGGAGCATCCATGTCTATGAAAAGAACAGAGAGTCAGGACACACTCATTGTTGGCAGGCTGAAAGCATGAAACCCTGCAGCCAAATACATGTGTATTGTCTGTCTTCCAGCAGACACACAGGTGCAGTACAATCATGGGGTCCTGCATGGTCTGTGTGCATACGAGGAAATGCCAATTCAAGGGAATAAAAAATATATGACTGGCATGTATCTCATAAAACAGGACCCTGACAGTGATGGCAATTTACCATTGTCCTAGCAGTCAAATCTTCCCTGAATTTCTGGCACATGTTGGAGGCAGAATCTATTCTAGGTAGAGAATTAATAAGAGGCTGAGGCCAGAAGGATCTTTACTGCCAGGCAGGCTGGAATTCTGCAGGCCCTGGGGAGCAGTCTCAAAGACAGTCATGAATGTTTAACCAGGAACAGCATTTGCTACAAGATAATTATCATGCAGGCAGCAAAAAATTGCAGAACACATGTCATTTCTGAACTCTTTCAAATAACCTGTCCTGTTCTCCTAGTTACAACCATCCAGTACTCGGTAAGCAACACAACTAACACTTGCTCTTGGTAGTAGTGCAACAGCTCACAATAGAGTGGTTCTGCTCTGCTGTGTGAATGGGGAAAGGAAAAGTCATTGGCACTTGCACCAGTGCTTCAGCTGGGTGTGTAAAGAAAAGGAAAACCAGCCCAGACTCCATAAACCACAGTCTAATGTGATGGCAGCACACTGAGGGCAAGCTCTGCCTGTGAAGATAGCTGCTCTCACATTTCAAGCAAATGCTGAGTTTTGCAGGAGGCGTGCTGTGGGCAATTGCACCAGCCACAGCCAGTCAATGGCTCAGGGAGTTTTTGCTTCTCTGTAAAGCAGTGACTCCAGTATATCCTCCATGCAGCCATTCCTTCAAAAAGTGCTAGTATTAAGCTGTAGAAATCTCTTAATGCAGTATGATAGGAGGTCTGCCCATCTCACTGCATGAGACACAGCACAGGATTTAATAAAATGGCAACTATTCTGTTTTGCATCACTGTGATGCCAGATACATGAGACTTTTCAAAACTAGGAATCACCATTACTAACTGATAGAAATTGTCTTCTATATAATGAAACTAATTTATAAAAGAAATTTGGAACTAATTTATAAAAGAAAGAGCGTTTTCCAGGCTTAGAAAATTTTCTGATGGCAGAAACAATGTTTATAGAAGGGATCCCTACCCCTGGGGATCCCTGAAATCCAGAAATGCTGCATTTTCTTGTTGCCTTTTCAAACCGCACAAAGCAAAGATATGTAGCAGAAACATCTGCAGGCTCCATACTTCACAGATGTTCTCCTATACCTGGTGAAACCACTCCCTTGTTTTCTAAAACAGGAAGAAAAAAAATTTTCTCTATGCATTCCACTTTGGTGGCAGTGGAAGCTGCACTTCATCTTCTTTCTCCTTAGCACTTGTCCTCTTAAGGACAAATCATGACCCCTTACAGATCTGTTTTCCATCACTGCTTTGAAGAAATCACTTTGTCTCCCACCAGTATAGCCCTATTTTCATGCTCCTGGGCTTTAGTAACAGATTTAACAGTAACTCAGTATTTAACTCAGTATTTAACAATTGATTCTCTGGGCAATGAGACATATGAAATGGTGGTAGATGAAATACAAATGCCTCCTCCCTTGAAATACAGCATGAAGAGTTTTGCTAGGTCTGCATCGCTGGCTGACAATGTTTTTCAGCTTTTTCAGACCCTGTTTTGCAAAAGCCCATGTACTTCATGTGCTGCTTTGGCTGGACATGCTCAGATTTCCCAGCTGTGTCCATGTTTTGAGGTCAGCTACTTCAACAGAGAAATTTTTCCTTTCCAGGCAGAGGAAGAGTACAAAGAACAGAGTCAGGGATATAACAATCCCCTATTATAAGAAGCACCAACACAGCCAGTACTAACTGGCACCCATCTCCATAGAAATGCCATGCACAGTAAGGATAAAGAAAATGAGTTATTATCCTTTAGCTGCAGGGGAAGCACCCCCAGGCAGAAGGAACAATGCGAGCAAGTCTGCATTGCTGCTTCTGCGGTTCCTGTGCTATGGCTACAGCAGTGTTTCTCAACATTCACCCCTGGTATCCCATCCTCTGGGATACAGTCCTTGCATTATCCCTCACCCGACACGTGAGGGGCTCATTCTAGCAGCCACGTGCCCCTTCTGTCCTGCTATCAGAGTTTTGCATCTCTGCCACCAAACAAAATCTTCTTAGAAGAGTTTCAGCTCCAGTGCTGTTGCAGGCCTTCTGGCTGTATCTATAATCCCAGCTTTCTACGGACATTCCCTGGGACACATTCTGCTGTCTCCCAGATGTTTTAAACACTTCTGAGCTAAGATTATTTACACAGCCAGTAAAAAAAGTGACCATATAGAAATCTTTAACTACTCCAAACATCACAGTAGTATTGAAGAGACAATTATGCCCTTCACTTGCACTTTTTCTTCCTCATTCAATAGAACTTCCAAACCTAAAGGCACTTGGTGTCCTACAGCAGAAAGCTGCAATCACAGAGTCCCATGACAACAAATAAGAGCCAGGGACGTGGTAACCCAGCATCTGGTATCCTTCAAGGTGAAATGCTGCAGAATTGCCCCTTAGCAGAAAACCAGCGACATTCACTGGGATCCTCCCCAACTAATGGTGACTGTCACTTCTCCAGATCTTCAAGACAGAAGCTACTTGTAAAGTTATTCCCCCTTGTCTCCAGCATGGAGCTCCTGACAGGTTATTCACAAGGCACACTGCTGTCATTTCAAACTAAAGTTTCTCTGGGAAGAATTTTCCATGACCCTTGAGCAGGTCTCAATGCCTCCAGGGCTAAAGGGTAGCATTCAACTGTAGGTATTCAGATGAGTAGAAATGCTCACAGAATGAATCCAAACTGAGCTTTCTATCACAACCAAACTGACTGCATAAATAGAGCCAATATATTTGTTTAAAACTGTCATTTAACAAATACAAAGTGCAAAGTCAGTCAACCTTGTGGCATTTATCCATTTTCTGTTCAAATTACCGAGACCTTTGTTTTATTTGGCAGAAAACTGGATCGCTGACAGAACAGAACTGGAGCCAGACCTGTTCTGCCTATAGATTTATTCAAGCATTCTGGTTTCTTAAGGAAGCAGTTTTGTGTGTGTATTCTTATCCCTTGCCATGAGGTCAAAATTGCATGATCTGCCCAGTGAAGCCCAAATTAGAGATGGAAAGTGAGGAGGAAAAAGTGTTCTCTGGTCTCAGAGGGAGCAACAACACTTCTGTAATACCTTGTAATCATTGACTTAGTGTTTACTGTTCCAGCTGTAGGTTTAAAGGTGATGGTCAGTATGCAAAAAAAAAGGGGGCACAAGTTTATAGAGACATGGCTCCACTATAAAAGTCTGTGATATCACTCAGGTCTCAGCCCCTCCATCCTGACTGACCACCCTGGTCTGCAGCACTGGCTCTCTGAGCAGAATGGTTTGGCTTGCTTGGATGCTCTTTGGCATCCAGGTGCTTTGCTCCTGCACTGCTGCGCCTCCAGCCCGAGGAGCAGGGGCTGCCCTGCTGTCCCCCCGCTGTGATGACGCTGCAGTGGAGGAGGCTGCAGACCTGGCTCTCCGCCAGATCAACGCTGACCGAGACGAGGGCTACGTACTCAGCCTCTACAGGATTGTCAGTGCACGAGAACAGCCACAGGTAAGTCACTCCCTTGCTCAATATATGTTCCTCCCTGTGTGTATTTCTTAGAAATATCTATTTGAATGAAGAAGTATTTCCAAAGGCAAATGCAAAGCTCTATTCACAGGACTCCAGAGGCCATGTCAACTTTATGCACAGACTAGAAACAATTTCATCACACTGTGGGCAATTAGAGAGCAAATCTCAGTCATGACTCTCTGCTGCAGGCCCTTGGAATAGCTCCAGGCATCAGTTCAAATTTGATATGAAACACCACTACTCTGATTTAATTTCATTTTACACCTTCCTCTCAGTGCCTTGAGCAGTTGGAGTGCAAAGACTAGTAAGTCATCGTGTGTTTTGCACAGAAGATATGAGCACTAACAGGTGTAAACACATCCTGCTTGGGACCAAGGAATTCCTTTACAGACCTCTAAAAGATGACTCATTCTCCAGAAGAAACCTGAAACCAGTTCAAGGGCAAAAAATACACTGGAAATACCTATAGAATATCACTCACATTTCCTCAAGTATCGTATTTCTCTGCGTGTGCCTAATTTATGACAATTTTGTGCTACAATAACTCAATCTATTGGCACTAACTAGGGACAGCCTGAAATGAATTCACAAGAGCCTGCAGCAGATTAGGCACTATGGAGGCCTGCTGCTAGCATTCCCTGCAATGCCTGCTCACTTCCCATAACCTTACCTGAAAGACTGAGCTCTGAACACTAAAGAAAATTAGGCTCATTGCCAGATGTTTAAAGATCTGTGCTGGCAAGGACATGACACTTCTTCCTGCTGCTCTTACAAGGACATGGTCCCTGCAGACACACTGTGGACTCCAGCAACCCGAGATCTCACAGCTAAAGATGCTCTGCTGTGTTTTGCACTATGTTCTCTACATTGCCTTGATCAGATGACAGAATGTGCTCACTAAGCAACTGGATCAGGTCTCTTCAGAATTTTTCCACATGATGCATGTGGGCTGGCCCAGAATCCACATCACCAGGCATGGAGTTAGGTGCTCGGACACGTTCCTAGGGCTATTTCATGGAGTTCAGTACTCAGACCTCCCTCCTGGGACTATTTCCAATTGACAATAATTAGAGGCCCCTATGAGCACCCTAGAGTGCAGCATGGTGGGTGCAGACATGCTGTAAACCACCTCAGTTATCTCCCTACTTCTCCCTTCACCTGTGCCAATGACATCTCAGTACAGGACACCTTTGGTTGTGATTTGTCAGTCACTCAATTTCCTAAAGACTTAACTTATTGCTTTAGAGCAAGCATATTTTTTTCATCTGGGGGTTTAATTTACTTATTTACTTTTATTATTTCTTTTTTATTTTTCATCTATTATTGTATCCTGTAAAGAAGGTGTTTCAAGACATTGCAATAACAAACTAGACATTCTAAGCCCTTTGTCCCATTGTTGCTGCTGCTGGGACTGAGTACATAAGGAGCAGTCAGCAATATCAAGGGGTTCATGGACAGTAACAGCCTTATGCCACCTCCCTTCCTCTCAAAAAAATTAAGAAGTTTTTTTCCCCTGCACACTACTCAGTGGTCCTTCCTCTCACTTTCTTAAGCAGTACTGAGGATAAAAATGTTTTCAAAGTTACTTCAAATTCAAATCTGCCCTTAAGCAACCTGTGGTTCAGCTTTGCTCTAATTGAAACTAATGAGCCATCTGCTATTAACTTATATGCAAGTAGGACAGAGCTTGCTTTCATACAAAATACTCATGATTAGCTTCACTGACAGGCACTTAACCAAATTTACACAACATGCCAAAATATTTTATTTCTTTCCCTTGCACCAGGTCAGCCTGCTGCCACATCTCCTCTGGCTCCCAGGCTGCCCAGCACACATCGCAGCCTGGCACCAGCAGTGCTGAGGAAGGGATCTTTTTGGCAATGGAAAGATATACAACTTTTTATTCAATACTAAGCAGATATCAAAAGGCCTTTGCATAACGGTCTTTTAATGAAAATTAAAATAAGGATGATTAAACCTTCAATGATCTGCTGAGCTCTGAATAAGCCCCAAATTATCCTTCCCCCAGGAGAGGATGATACAGAAGCAGGTAGACAAAAAGATGTGTAGATTTTGTAATAACCTTATCTGCTTATTAGAGCTGGTATTATACAAGAGACCTATAGGCAATAATAAATACAGCTTGGTCTGCCCTGGTTGCATTTAATGTTTCTAAGATCACCACTCTTTATAATCAATATTCATGATTCAGCTGAGGAAACCCATCTAACACCAAACATATTTGATTATAAGAACATTTCTTTAATGCAGTATTTGTGTGCTTTTGCATCCAGAATACCTTAATGAGCAGTTTGAAAGCTTAAGTCACCAATTCCAAATAAGACTCCTTAAAGATGCACATTTTTCTTGGCTATTTCTTCTCCATGTGGATAGTCTTAATGATGACTTTTTTCTTAAAAATAGAAGTCATATTTAAAGTTACAAACTTGTACCACATGCTGCATTCCTCCAAAACACACTTTCAGCAAATAGCAATCGCTCTTTGACTGGTCTTGCTTTGTGTTTACTGATTTAAGCTGTATTAGCTATCATATTAAAGAGAATTATCATCAAGGTATTTGATATCTTGTATGTAAACAGAAAATTATGATTAGTCCCTTCCACAGAAGGATCTCTGCAGCCAGGTGTGGGGATATTGCTGTGCCACTGCACAAACAGCACTGCTGCACCTCAGTGTCACTCTTTGTCAAAGTAACTTTTGATCTTTCCACAGCCTTCAAAACGAAACTTATAATTAAACCTCAGGATTAGTGTAAGCAAGCCCTGAGATCTCAGTGCAAGGTATTACCAGATCACTTTATAGAACATTTAGGAAAAAAAAGACAGTATGAAAACACAGAAAATAGTAGAAAGCACGAGAAGCTGCATATGGAAGAATAGAGCTAAGAGACAATGGTAACAAAACAATTTAATCATTCTTTATATTTATTTTAGTTTTGTCCTTTAATATTTAAAAGGTTTAGTATTACTAGTATACATGGTAGAGCTCACATAAAGTCACCATCCCTCAGATCTCTACAGGGTGTGATCAGAGTAGTTTGTATCTCTCGATCTGCTCAGTATCTGGGCAGATATCCAGGGCAGATACCACTTTTTTTTTCTAAGCAGTATGAAGGCAAAAAAGTCAGCAGTACTCCAGCTTTGTAAGCCTTGTGGACTGCTATTTAGTCACTGTTAAACAGAGGCCAGAACTAAAGCCAAAATGATACAGATATCAGCCCCAGACTTCCACAAGACTGCTGCCCCATTTAGTGTTTTCTCCACAAACCAAGGAAATCAAGCAGGGATGAATGAACACTGCTGTCATTCAGTTTCAGTTTTTCTCCCCCTTCAGCAAAGACATAATCTCAGTCTAAACACGCCGCTAACACTCACATCTAAGTTCTTTAGGACTTATAAATGACAGCTGCCCTCTTTCCAGCTTTCCACTAAGGATATAAATAAAACATGACCCAACTAAGCTGTATCCTTGATAAATATGCTGGAAAGGTGCTTACCCATATCTACAGTGGAAGCAGGATGAGGAGCTGCACGACACAGCATCTCATCTTCCTGCACTACATGATGTAAGCACTAGATATACAGAGCTGTACTTTTAGTCCTTCCTTGTACTTCTTGCCTGGAAAGATGTTTGGGCAAAAGTCGACCCTGAATTATTTTGTGCACCTTGTGCTGCAGTGAACTGAATAAAGGTTTCTGGATTTAAGCACAGGTCAGAACTCCAGCACTGGACTGCAGCTTTAAGTGAGTCTGAGACATCCATGGGACTCTGCAAGGTCTCTCACAGAACTCCCTGATAGTTGAGAGAATATTTAAGCTTCTCTATCAATGAAGCCTTTGCCTCTTTACAGCGAGTGCTAAGCATCCACACTTGAAGAAGACACTGCCCTAAGAAATAAGATATTTCTCTTTCTAATGGCTACTGGGAATGTTCCATGTTAGCAGTTTTTTATTAGTTGTGGTATTTACAATCTCATTCTTATTTCAGGCAAAATAATCTACCTTTCAAATCTGATAATAAAATGCAGTTGACAGTGAAAACATCAACATGTTTAGTCTTTATTCTTGAGTTCTGGTTGGTACCAGAATCAGAAGAGTAAAACTGACCAAAGGGCTGTTCTTTATATAAGGCTGGCTAGCTGCATGACCAAGCCTGTTCTAACAGGACCTGAATTTCACCTGATTTGCCACTTCTGTCACAGAGAATATTCAGTTTTCAGGATATCGATGCATTCCACCTGTGTGTTTTCAATTTCTTCATCTCTCCTTTTTATGAGTCCCTACTTTGTTTGATACAAAACTGGGATGTGACCCTTTTGTTTCTTGTTTTCAGGAGATCACTGGTTCTGTCTTCTATCTCATCTTGGATGTAGTAGATACTGAATGCCATGTACTCAGCAAGAAGTTGTGGAAGAACTGTAACACCAGACCTGCTCATTCAACTGTAAGGATTTTATTTTTCTATTTAATCTCACATATGATGAGTTACTCAGGTACTACTGATGACTGCAAAATCCCTACACTTGCATTTTTAGTGGGCAACAAAGCTTAGAAAAAATCAAAGCCCATTGTATAATATCCACAATTTTACTCTGTACCTTCTAATCAGTTTATAGACTGGTAAGATTTATTTTAAAAAGTGAAAATTAGAAGAAAGTTTTTGATCAGAGCTAATAAAGAGGCCAAACTAAATAGCCGTGCTAGGACACTAGAATAATGGTTTACTTTTTATAGCAACTCTATAAGAGTTTCTTTTAAAGACAGCCTGTCAAGGAGGGAATAAAAGAAACACACTTTTATATAACATGTGATTTTTGGTTTAGTTTAATTCCACTTTTATTCTGACAACTTTGCAAAAATTGCACTGAAATAGGAGAAAAAGGAAAGCTCAGCAAGATAAGCTGCAAAGACAGAAAGTGGTCCAAGACTGTTGCTACAGGTGACCAAAACTGTTCTGAACAACTGAAAAAAACTCTTAGAAAAGGAAGAATGACAAGAAAAAAGGTTCATATTAAAAAATATATTAAAAAAAAACCAACCAAGAAAGTTATTATTAAATTGTCCTGGACTGCTTCTAAGGCCACTCAATTTTAACTTTTCTATGAAAAACTAGGAAAAAATAAAAAGAATTCTGCTCACTTCTCATTACAGTGTTTTCAGCAGAAAAAGGGCACAAAGCCTATATGGTTTATATAGCTTCAGTGAAGCCAAGAAATGCATGTCCAGAGGCCTTGAGGACACATGGAGGAATAGCTAAGAAGCTCTCAGAGAATATACTTTCAATTCTTAAATATAAAAGCACAATGGATATTAACAGGCTAGTATTTTTTTGGCCATAAAGTCAGAATTTTTTGTGTATAAGGATGACCCTACTATGCCACAAAACTGATTTATGGTCCTTTCTACCACTCTCCCTATCGTTATAGGGAAAAGGGAGAAGGTGGAACACAGGTGACTGGATCCAGATGCTCTGAATTATCTCTGGGTTTCAGACCTAGACCCAGCCCAGGACAGAGACCCAGGAGCACTCTGTGACACTTGGGCACTTCTCAGCTGCCAGGAGAGTGGCCCTGGGCAGGCCACCCAGCCATCAAGCACTGCATCTGTATAGCTCAGAATCACACCACAGGATGAGCTGGCCTTTTATTTTCAAATGACATGCTTAGAAATGTCCTTCATTGTCATTTGAGTGTTAACAAAGCTTTTGTCTCGAAAAGAATTCCACGATTGTGAGAAGAAAATGAACCACTCCTGTCTAGGTACTAGATGATCAGTAAAGGGTAAAATATTAATTGTCTCTAAATGTTTATATTGTTTTAGGTTTACGGTCAATGCAAAGCAATTATCTATATTAATCAGGCAAGAAATATTGCTCATCTGAATACTTATGAGTGCACTTTACAACCAGGTATGTTTTTAACATGCTTTTAATAAGACAACTGGAAAAACTCTATGGAAATAGCATAACTTTAAATTTTAAATGTAATTATGACACCGCAGTATCTCTATTAGCTTCAGCTGCCCTGATTTTCTCAAGTTCAATGATCATAAGGCCAGGGAGGTAATGCAGCTCAAAAGAGTTCAGTAAAAACTGTTTTAACCTCTGGGACACTCAGCAGAGCCTCTATATGGGCTTTTAGCCTCTGAACCAAAAAACATTTTTGTGGGTTTGTGAAAGGGAAGGAAAACCAGCAAGCCCATTGTCAATAGGCTGAATTTTTCCTTCAGTGTCTCCCTACACTGCAACATTTTTATGAGTCTGTAAATACATAAAGATTCAAAATTATTGGGAGGTGCAAACCACATATTCTTACTCCAGGGGAGTGGAGGACAAGTGGGCAGGGTTGGGAGCATAGATGCATTTACAGTGACCTACACTGTCAACATGCTTTTATGCTTTCTCTAACAACACTGTTGTGTTTGAATAAAAAGTTCCAAGCAGATATATTTGGTCAATATGTCCCGACTGCCCAGTTGATGATTCTCCAACTAAGCCTGAATACTTGGAGGCTGCTGTCCGAAGTCTTGCCAAATTCAATGGAGAGAGTGAACAAACTCATAACTTCTCTGTCCTCAATGTCACAAGAGCGTCAATGCAGGTAAGCCAAGGCTCATCTGACTTGTTTTAGCCCTCAAGAATCTTTCTATTCAGAATACTCCTGATCTTCATGATCCAAGACTCCGATTCCATTTCTTGCAAAAAGAAGGGCTTTATGCAGAAGTCAAGACTTAGACATGCTTCCAAAGTTCAGTAACACTGTTAACTTTCTTCTTCCACCACCATGAATTTGCAATTCCCTAATAGAAAGTATCTAATAAAGCACAGTCATACCTGCCAATACATACCTGTAATTCACTGAATGAGTCTAAGCATGGTTTAGAACTAATTTTAGACTAACAGAGAGCTCATGATCTCATGGCTAAATCCTCTTTGTTTACCACAGTATTATCTAGTCTCTCTAAAATTCAGTATGTGTAGATAGCAAAGTGGTTTTTCTTCTTTGTCTAAACCGTCAGATATTACTACAATATACTACTTAATCACTTCAATTTTCTTACTCCAATTTCAGAAATAGTAAAATGATCCTGTTCATTGAAACAATCAGAAATTGTCAACAAGACATCGAAGAGGATCTTTGGCCATGTAGTTCTACATGGATGCTAACTTATGACAAAATCTAAACCTATTTCCACTATGCCAATCCATGAGTTAAGATTGTGCATATATAAGAAGTAAAAAATTACCAGGCAATAAAGCAGCACTGGCTAAAAAACATTCACTGTAACACAACTAACAGTAATGCCCAAGTATCACCTATTCCTGCCAGACCTAGCAGGAGTTTTTCATATATTTCAAGGTCAGTAGAATTCTTTCTTCTTCCTGACACATGCACAAGTTCTAATTGCCACTGGCCTCTCATTTACAGTGGGTCACTGGTCCTGCATATTTTGTGGAGTTTTTAATTCAGGAGACATCTCGCTCCAAAGATGGCACAGCTGCTGACATGTCGATGTCTGAGCCACTTCCACCGGAAGTAGCTGTAAGTACATTTTCTTGTATAAACATCAGTTTTCTAGATACTATGATTCTTCAGTGAATATTTAGTATTTACCTCCTTGGCTCTTTGCAGACAAGAACCAAAACCCACAGCCATCCTTTTATGGATCGTAGCTCTATAGTGTCTTGCAACTTTACAGACTGCTTTAGAATAGAGAAACATTTCAGCAAAAGTTCTGAATTCTTACCAGAAAGAAAACCAAAAAATACCATTCAGAAAAAGGTGGAGTAACAATCTCCTTGAAAAAACTGAATGAGTCTAAAGGTTTTCTTCCAAAGAAACCGACATAGACAATAAATCACAAACAATGCATCAAGAGTGTATTCATACTACAATCAGGTCAGATAAGGAAAACATTTAGGAACTAAGGAAAAAAGTGTAAGAGAAACTGGAAGACTAAAGAGGCATGTTGTCAAGAGGTAACATTTCAAGCCCCATCTTAAGTAAGATCCAAGCCATTGTACCTATAGCCATGATACCTATAGATGTATATACCTATACACAACTACTAGAAACAGCATTTTTTCATGGTTTCTTTCACTAGTATGGCATGAAATTGGTTCTGTGTGGAAAATTATGTTCCATATGCCTGCATAGGGATATTCTGCTGCAGGAGAATTTAAGCAAGCTGTTGTAGTTTGGCCTTAAGTAGCCAGCTTAGTTTTGCTATTGTGTTACCTAACCCTCCTTTGCAAACACAAGGCCTTTATCAAAACACTGCCTGCCTTTGTGAGGTTGCCAATCCCAAAATAAAAGTTTGCCCAAGCTGTTTATCCCTACAAATACACTTAGAAGCTATAACTATTCAGCCTTTCATAATCACTTATTTTACAAGATAGGAGCTTAGTATCAGGGCTCCATGTGAAAAAATGCTTGTATTTTCTTCCTACAGAAAATTGGTTTCTGCAAAGGCTCTGTAGTAAACAGTCGTGTGGAACAGTTTGTCACAATATCCTGTGAAATCTACAGTCAGCAGGTATTTCTTAATCTAATCTTAATATTGCAAGAGTAATACTCCTTTACAAAACAAGTATTGAACTTTTGAAAGCCTAGCCATTTTTAAGTTTTCTTATTCACAAAGATGTACTTCAAGAAAGTGATAAGGCCAGATCAGGAAGAAATCTCTCTTGTGATAAAACAGACTGTTGCTGGGTGGATAAAAAGGCAATAGAGTGAGTATAGAGACAATCCTGCAGAATGTGTTCAGAATGCTCTACAATGAAATTGTAAATCACAAAGGGAATGCAAGGCGATATTACTGTACTTACCCAAGTTTCATGCACCCATCTCCACTGGCACAAGAAGTAGATATATCCATTTATCCTTTGAGCTTCTGTTCTGTAGCTGGTCTTGGAGAACTAGAGATGCAGCAGATCCTTAGTGTGAAGGGCAATCTTCATATCTGAAGGGATTTGGAACTGCTTCAATTTAGATAATGCTTATTTCTTGTTGTTTAGGATCCTGCCACTGAAGAGGAAAACCAGGAAGCTAATCAGACGCCTGGAAAATCCATGCAGGATCAACAGGCTTCCCCTTCAGATGCCAATCCTTTCTCCCCACACCTGGAAAAAACAGTGGGCTGGGTTAAAATTCTACCCCCTTCAAATGAGGACATCACTTTCCATAGCCTACGAGAAAGTCAAAATGAACATCAAGACAGAAAGCCAGTTCCTCCCACGGCTGTAGGATCTGCCCACAGTCGTGATGGAGAAAGGACTCAAGTAAATAAACCAGACTTGACCAAACCAGTCACCGGACCAGTTATTCTCCCTTTTCCTGAAGAACCTTCTCTATCAGATTCATGTCCAGGAGAAGCAAAGCAGACAGAAGGCATCCTCCATCCTTTGATAACTAGAAAGCCTCCCACAGTCTAGCCAGCACCTCAACTGTCTGCAACAAAATGACAGCTAAAATGGCAACATAGTTTTCAATTTGTGTAACACCTTCAAATAAATGAATTGTTTGTTACAGTCTTCATCTTTGGCATTCTCAGTCTTATGAAAGCACAAGGACAGATTGGGAAAAGAAATTTAACTGAGGCATTTTCCAACAAAAGTATTTGGTTTTTAATTCTCAAATTTCCCCCATCAGGCAAAGCATGAAGGAAAGGTAAAAGAACTTGCAGGACTGGGACAGCCCAAAGACAACAGAAAAGAAATATCCTTGGTATCAAAATCTGTGAGAGCCCAGTGCGGGACGGCTGCTCCCCAGGGGATGGGGAGATGGAGCCAAGTGTGACAGCCAGGCTGGCAGGGCAGGGGCCTGTCCCGTGGTGCCCGAGGGAGGCGAGCAGGGCACACCCAGGGATGGAAGTCAGCTTACGGGAAGGAGCAGCTCACTACGTGAGTCCAGGGGCAGGGAGGCAGGTCTGAGGTTAAGCCGCGAGCGTGAGTTACCAAGGCATATCAGGGCTGGTGTGGTTAGGGCAGCCAGAGTCAGGCAGAGCCCAGCGGTGTCCCAGGAGCCCGCAGTGCCCAGGCGGGTGTGAGGGCGCAGGGCTGCGGGTCCCAAGCGGCCGCTGCAGCCGCAGCGCCTGCGGCCGGGCACGGGCACAGCTGCCATGCAGCAGGAGCTGCAGCTCGGGCAGGGCACGAACGCTGCAGCCTCGGCTTAAAGCAGCTCCTGAGGGCAGCGGGGCGGGTCAGCCCTGGCCGTGGCCTCCTCCCAGCACTGCCTGTCCCCAGGGCCACCAAGGAACAGCCCCGGTGTGCCGAGCCTGGCACCGGCACCAAACCCTCCCGGAGCAGGGACGCTCTCGGGGCCTTAGAGCGTCACAGCATGTGACAGGGCACGAACACGGAAAGCACTGCAGCGCCGGGCAGCATTAAAAGCTAGTGAGGTTTTGCTATTTTGTCGGTAAACTTCTTAATTATAATGTGAAGAGCTTAGCCTATTTTTTTATTTCCCGTAGAGAATCTCAAGAAAAATTATTTTTTTTCTTAATGCTTCATTCCTCACTTAAAGCATGTGGAAGAGACTAGACATGTGTGAAGACTCTGCACATAATTCTGGCTTGTGAAGAATCAAATCAAGGCTATCGAGATTGTTATGCTCTAGTGATGCTGCTGTGCAGGAAAAAGAATGATTTAAAAAATCAGCCTAATTCTTTCTCGAGATAGGTCATATTAACTGCTTTATAATAAAAGCCACAGGGACACTCGACAGCCTGCAGCCAAGAAAAATCGATTTCACTATAGTCAGACATGGTAATTGTACTGACAAAAACAAATATAAATAAATGAGAAGACAAGAAGAAAAAGAATGAACATAGGAAAGCAATGTCATCTGTGGCCAGGAGTACACCGATATTTGCAATAATTAAGGGGTTTATATGAGACCATAAAGCCTTTTTCCAGTTGCCACCAGATCTGTAAAACCATTTGTTCAAAACAAAATCAATAAAATATTGTTTCTGAAGCTTTTATGATACTGTATCTTTCCTAGAGATGCTGGATAATTTCTACATTTAAAGAGCCTTCCAACAAAAAATTATGGTTTTCTCAAAGTATCCTGGCATTACACAAGTTGATTAAAATGTACTATTTTATTATTACAAATAAAATATAAAGTATTATTTTATTTTGAGTGAGGCCAAAATAATATTGAAATATTGTGTGGAATTATATTTACAGTAACTATGTTTGCATTTTCAATCTGCAAAACTCTTACAAACATAAATGTGATATAAAGCAGTAATTTAATTGCTTCCAAGATTTAAATAAACCAAAAACTGATGTGTGAAACATATCAACATATCAAAAATAATTCCATTTTAGTCCTACATTATGAGAAATTTCAATATATTTTGGTTTCATTTATTTCAGAGTAGAAAAACTTTCAAAATCAGATAGTTTTTCAAAAATCCTAAAATTCAAATTCTAACTCTTATTGCAGTAGGAGCTCTAGGCTGTGTCAGCGTTCCCTTTTTATCAAGTCATCAAATTACAGCATCTTGTTTTTCCCTCGGGAAGTTTCACCTTTGCCAGCTCAGGTTTCTCTAACACAACCAGTGTGTTCTCCTTCCTTGGACAGGAACCGCTGATCTGGGATATGGCAAAATCTGGGATCCCAGGCACTGCTCCATGGCCTCACACAGAGCACCCATGGCTGCCTTTAGTGAGTCAGGGAACAGAGCACTGGGGCAACAGCCTGTCACACTTCAGGGATTTTCAAAAGGCTGGGTTTGCTCCTCTTTTCTGTTAGTCACCACACTTCTCACTTCTGCTGCACACTCCTTTCTATTAACTGTTTGTATGATTCTATTCTCACTGTGGCTCCATCAGTTTAATGACACTACTGAGACTGTTATCAACATACACAACCAGATTCTTCCCCTAAAGGAGCACTGGGGAAGAAATCAGCTTCATTAGCTGCTAGTCACAGCCAAGAATACCCCATTTCACTCAGTTCTTTTTCTTGATTATGGCTCCTTACAACAGTAAATTGAACAGTGAGTGAAGATAAATGGAGTGGAGTTGGTGTGAACATGAGCAGGGGAAACTGGCAAGTCTGGATGCAGTTTTGAGCATTCCATTTGGATACTGTGCAGCCTGTTCTGCAGATGAAGCTCAGAAATGACATTTGAATCATTAATTTCCCGAACTTGGATTTGGGATTTGGGTTCAAAGACTTCTCTGATTTAAAAATAAACAGCAGAAGGGATGTTTATCTGAGCAGTAACTGTACCTCCAGCACAGATTAACGAACCACCAGTGGTCAGTGCAGAATCATGAGCATTTCCTTTATTTGCTGTGGCCACTCCAGCACAGAGTCCATACCCAGTTTCAGTGTCACATGAGCCACCACCAGTGTTTACCATAATAGAGTCCCAGTGCTGATGTCCAAGATTAAATTCTTGAATTACAAGGAGTCTGAGGTTGTACAGTTTCTGTGTTTCCTTTGTCCTCAGGACATACCTGCATACTGCAGCACTCCCATATGGCATTGATATTACTAACAGCTGGTAGCATTTAGTCATCAGGACTTCAAATCCTGCTGCTGATTCAGCACCTTTATGCCAATCTGTGAGTGGGCCAGCACTGCAGCATTCTCCCTCCAGCACACCCACATGGGCAGCTTGTCTCCACGCAGTGACTCTTTGAGACAGGACTGCAGGAAATCCTCTTAGAAACACGCCCAGAGGTTTGTGCTGAACCTCTCCATCTTCTGGCCTGGTCTCAGCTTCCAGCCAACGTGAGCAAAGCAGCTGGGCAGTAACACACCCAGTGTCCCTCCAGCCACAGCCCAAGTGCTCCTCACCTCCTCCCAGGACTCTGAAAGTGCTGCTTGTCCTTGTCCAGCAGGCCAATGACACAAAGAAGCCCTTCACCCAGTATTGGAGATGAGAAGCAGATGGATTTGGGCAGACAATTCCCAATTCACTTTTCAATTTTGTTTTATGGTTTTTCAACACTTATTGATCTTATGATATAATATCATCCATTAATAACTTATCTGGGCAATATGTGGTCTAAAATGTGATTTGATGTTTATTTGAGCAAACATTCCAATTTCACATGAACAACATTTTTTATTCAGGCAGATAAATTATGGTAAATGACCTCCAAGACTGTTGACATTTTTATCTGATATTTTGAAGCCTTTACCTCAGGATACAGGTGAGGCACCATGAATGCAAAAATAGGAACAGTAATATTCAAAGGAAACAGAAGTTTTTAAAAAGCAAGACCCAGACATCAAAATTCTTAAGATGTGTTTTAAAACCAAGGTTTTATAAAATAAACTAAATATAAATTCTATTTGTGTGACTTCAGAACCTACCTATTGCACACACTTCATAGTTAAGCATTTTCTTATGCATCTGAGATGTAGAACTCCCTCTGACTCCATTCTTAACATCAAATTCTTAACTTCACCTTTTCCCCCAGCCTCTCAAGCCCCTCTGGAAAAAGGTCCATCTTTCAACATGTCCTTATAGTCATCCATTTACAATTAGACTGCTTTTTTCTGAAAAGCAATTTGCAGCCAAAGACACTGAGGACAAGGACTGACACCCTTTTAACTCCCTGTATTAGTCCTTGAGGCCTCCTAAGCAACGAGACTTCTGTAACTACATTGTCAACCTGCTCACTTGACATTTTGTCTCCTTCAAATAGCTTTTGAACTTAAGGTCTTTTTGAATGAAATTTGATAGACAAGGTGATGAAACTTCTACAAGTTTGATAAAAAACTGGTGACTGGTAAAGAAAAATAAGCTGCAGGCAGAGAGGGGAAGCTGGAGCTGGAGCTGCTACTCTGAAAACCATAACCAAAGCAAATTTGTCTAACATTGCATTTGCATCCTGTTTAGACCTAGCAGATAAAAACAAGACATGTCACATTTACATATTTTTCTGTCCTACCTGGGGGCATTCCTGTTAAATGCAGAGCCACCCCAAGAACTGCAAATCTTTTTTGGTTTTTGCATCAAGGCCAATAAGTCTGAAGCTCTGGGGAATTTCAGACTGATAAAAAAGAGAGGCCAGCCCAGAATTCACCTCTAAGCAACTGGAGCTACACGTGTCTGTGTTAGCTGGGCTCTGGCTCGGGAGCAGGAACAGGAGTGGCTGCACAGCAGCACGGTTTGAGATGGGAAAGGCTTTGCTGCCTGCACAGGTGACCGAGCTGTGCCATGTGGTGACACCAGACTGGGTGTGAAGCACTCCTGCAGAAGGCAGAGAACAGTCTGCTCATAGCAGCTGTGCTGCCAAGAAACCAGGGATATCTGTAAATAGTTACAGCTGTACTTTAGAAAAGGAGGAATTGGTTATTGCATAGCATCTCCTTTATGTGTCAGCTCTCCTTTTCCTATCTCTCTAGTTTAAAGTTCTATTTACTATGCATTTCATACACTGTTTTTCAAGTAGGGAAGATAAGCCTCTTTTTGATGTGTTCTCCCAGTGCTCTGGAGAGGTTTAGGATGGATGTTTATTACCATATCCTTAAAGTCTGAATGTGGATCACCTATTACTGTTGCAAGTCAAGCTTTGGTAAAAGTCATAAACGAGGCTTTGATACACTACACAAGAGAAATGCCATGTTTGGATAAATATTTCTATTCCTTCCAGCAATCTATTTACAGAGATGGCTTCATTAAAGCAACACACAAAACTTAAAAGTAATAAATATAAAAACAAAATAAGTTTTTAAAAAGATACCAAACTGAAGGAGAAGTGATAAAAATACATTATCCTGACTTAAGTACAACCAATATTTAATTAACTGCTCTTACTGTGCCTGGAGTTCTTGTCAATGCTGTACTTTAATAAAAGAGTCCAATCTTTCTTTTCCAAAGAAATCAAGGACAAAACTCTCTGGAGTGGGAACAGAATCTTACTTTACTTCCGCAGCCAATTTTGCAGGAATTGCACATTTTCCACTGTTTATTCATACTGTTTCAATTTCATACATAAAATATACATAAGCTATGGTCAAAAAAAAAGATGAGTGTCACAATGAACAACCCAGAACAGAAGAGGAAAAAAAGAACAATCTGCAAACAACAGACGGCTGAGGGAATTATGTTATAAATCACCTAATCCCATGCCTTTCTTCAGTATCTCTGCCCATTTGAAAAAATTAACCAGTATTGTAATAAATGAATTGGAGTGCAATTTGGAACACAGCAATAATGGGAATTTTGTTTTTAACTGATGAGATATATTTCAAATGTTTTTTATTATTTACACAACATTTATTTGACTGCTTTTTTTTTCCATCTTCTGGAAGAGATTCTGAGTAATTATAATAAAATATTATAAAACCAAACCAAAATAAATGCCCTACTTCATCAGAACAGTTGTACATCTAGCCCAGTATCCATCTCTACCAGTGGCAGAAGACAGTTGTGGTTAGAAGAAGCCTTATGACCAGCCCCTCTCTGCAAACCCTTTCCGTCGTACCTTTCCAGCACCCAGAATCATTGTACCAGGGATCTCTAAGGGTACTGTTCTGCTGAGTCCTTCTAGTATCCAGGTAAGGACCTGCTGCCCATGGACTTTTCCAACCAATTTTTGCCCCCAATGACTGTATCTGCATCCAGATCTTTCTGTGGCAACAAGTTCCACGAGTGGGGGGACTATTTTTAACCATTTTAAACTTACTCATAATGGTTTTGGGTGCCCCTGGTTCTAACATTGTAAGGTGCTCCATTTAGCTTATCTATTACCAGAGAACTGTTAAGTGTGTCCTGAACTATGAATGAAATACACTGCTTCAGCTCAGTTCATTTTAAAACATGATATTAGACAACACACATGCTAAGAGGTGGAATATTTTAAAATAAAGATTAATGAAATGTGGTAATTGTTAAGGATGATTATTCACTGTATTTCTGAAGGTTTCTCAAAAAAAAAAGTAAAAACTCTTTCATGGTCAAACATGTAAATCCAAGTCATAGTATCATAGAATGCTTTGGGTTGGAAGGGACCTTAAAGATCATCTAGCTTCCAGCCCCCAAGCCAATTATACAGCCAACACCTTTTCTGTGAGAAGCTAATCCAATATTCACATCAACCTAGATTTGGAAAATTCCTCATCTGAGTCTGATCTTGTCAATTTGGACTCTCTTTACATTTTTGTATTTTCTTATTCAGTGTTTGAATTTTGTATTCCATCTTCAGCCACTCCCTGACAAGCAATTACTGGCTTTTAAGAATGTCTTAAACTTTCCTGAATAAAAGATTTTGAATACAATGAGACAACATCTCATCCTTTCTGCTTAGGAGAGAATATTGGCATATCCTTGAAAGGTATAAATCTTACTAGGCACTGCATTACTTTATTAAATACAAAAAGAAAAATTACCAGCAGTTCCCTAGAGAAGTCTATGAAGGCTACCACAGCCAAAAAGAACACAAAACTGCTCAGGCTGAGAATGCAAAGGCAGCTTTATGTAACTTTTCCCATATCCAGATTACATGGGTATTAGGCCAGTCAGTCCCTTTCTGAGTACCAGTCTGAAATGATGTAAAGGTGATGGAAATCTGCTCCAAAT
This sequence comes from Leptocoma aspasia, assembly GCA_013399835.1. Taxonomy (NCBI): domain Eukaryota; kingdom Metazoa; phylum Chordata; class Aves; order Passeriformes; family Nectariniidae; genus Leptocoma; species Leptocoma aspasia. The sequence continues at coordinate 1,044,198 of VXAX01007850.1, read as the reverse complement.
TTTCTTGAACTGGAGGAGTAGCAGCTACAGACCACCAGCCTGCAGCACACCTTGAGCTATATCCCTTTTCCACATCTGAGTGAATTCCATATTTCCCTTTCACTAGTTGCCTGGTGGTTAAGGATCAGTAAAAACAGGGATATGGATATAGCCATAATTTGACCACAAATATTTCAGCATATTTTCAGTTCAACTGTTTTAATAGTAAACAGAAGACCAATATTGTGTAGTATCTGCACACATAAACTGGACCTTCTTACTGCCAGGCTCAGCCTCACACAGTTAGAAGTAAGTACTTTCTATGGTAAACCACCATTGCACAATGTCTGCTTAAAGAATCCTAAAAGGGCCCTTTGAAGGGTAGTTCAGAGAATGTTATAAAGCCTACCTTCCTCAAAATCTGCTCAATCACTCAATCAATGATTATATAATCATTTACTTGCTGTTTGCAAATGTTAATCCAGGGTCAAGGTAATGGCTGTCTGACACACTTAAATTTATATAAAACCATGCCCTTTTAGCATTAATTTATAACTTTGGTGGGCTGCTCTGATTTAAAAGCAGGCTGGCTTTATCAGGGCATGGGCACAACTGACCTAACACTGCAAACAAAATGCTGCTTCTAGCTTCAGCTTTTTTTCTAACACTACTGCAGTGCTCTAATGCCCAAAATGAAATAAGCATTACACCTGCAGACTGTAACACCATTGAAACAGATGCAGGAGTGGTCCTGGATTTGGTCAACAGACATCGCAGAGATGGTTATGTTTTTGGTTTATTCCGTGTTGCTGATGCACATGAACTCCATTTAGTAAGTATGAACTTAAAGGCTGATATACACAAGACTGTGATTTTAAAATAATGAGCCAGGTCATTAAGAGCTTATGTTTATTGCTTTTACTAGAACAATGTTGATGTAATCCAGTGAATCAGCTGTGATTTACACCACCTCAGTAGTCATTTGTGTATGATTTATTGCATGTAAGCTTGATTTCAAACAAGGCTGAATGGCCTCTCTTCTCTTGGTCAGCAGGATGTTTGCATACGAGATGCTCTGAACAGCTTTATACAACTCTGGAAATTAATATGTCCTGTCTGCTGTCTGGTTTCAGATGTTACACACAAAATTTATATTCAGAAGGTTTCTTTATTTCATGAATGTCTAACATTAATTAGACCAATGTAGCCTACAAGATTGGTATTTTGTTATTATCTTAATTTCAGAGATAGCTGAATAAACTGGTGGAAAGGGAAAAAGGCAGAGGAAGTCAAAGGAGTTGCTACTCTGCAAAACAGGGGAGGGACTGGATAGAAAATCCCTATAGGTCATTTCCTATTTCCTTCCTGTTTCTATTTCTGTTTCCTAGAGAAGATACATAAGCCTTTCTCAATGACTGCCGAAATGCCAAAACAAATCCATAGCATAAAAAGCAATAGAATAAAAATGTCTTTAACTAGTAAATAAAAGAGACCAAGGACAGGCAGATTTACTAATCCACGGTAGCTTTGAGCTGCTTGACTATGAAACTGGTATCCAGGCACACATGCACCACCCCAGAAGTCTCAGTATAGCAATAGAAAAAACAGACTAGTTTTTGATGGAGCTGCTTAGTACTGCCTTTAAGGACAAGTACAGATTCAGAAAGTGACCCAAAGCCCAGGTTATCACAGGTCCTCAGGTACACCTGCAAAAAAATCTGATGGTTTTTTTTTTGCTTTTCAAAGACAAGAATGCAGCAAGTAGTACCACTGGGTTTTACACAGTAGCCAGGCAGTTAAAGAGCTTCATCTAGGAAGGATCTCTTCTGCATTAAGAGCTTTAAACCCTGAAGTCTCCTGTCCTTGAAGGATTCTGCTGCCATGCAGCTATGTGCGTGCCACCCCTCTGAAGTGGTACCAGCAGGCAGTAAGAGATGCAAAATGCATTGGATGAATGATAAAAAGCAAAGTTGTGTCTAAAAAGAAAAATCTCAGTGTTAAGCAACTATTGACTATATAAAGTACAAACCATAACTTGGAATATGGATTAATGCAGAGGATTCACACTTCTAGGTGAATGCTATAAGCACTCGACTACCACATTTATGTTTTGCTTTGTACCCTTAATGAATTTTGCCATCTTTACAGTCCAGGGCCACAGCTTCAGCTGTCACACAGTGTCTACGAGACCTATACACGAGAATATACACTCCTATCTATCTGACTGCTAAAGAATCCTCCCTGTAAGGTCTCTGTACATTCTCAGACCCAAAGCCACCAAATGTGACCTCCTGCACACTAATCATGTACACTACTGTGCAAGAACTTTTTTCGGTTCCACTGCCAAGATAACATTAAGAATATGTACATATTAAAA
>VXAX01007850.1:999243-1041822 GCA_013399835.1 Leptocoma aspasia | reverse complement strand
AAAAAAAAAAAAAAGACCAAAATTTTATTTTTGTTTCTCCATGCAATAGTGTGCAACAGGTTTATCACATAAGCCCTCTCAGAAACCTAAGCATAGCAATTCCAGTCAAATGTCTACTGGGTTTACACAGGAGTTCTAGAAGCATAAGATACTCAGATATCCACAACAAAACAGTTCTGGACTCGTGCAGAACTGTAGTGAGCAAAATGCTTTTAAAACAAGCAAGAAGATACCATTTTTCCCCCAAGAGCTATTGAGCAGATGAACAGAGGAATTTTCTACTGCATATTTAGATGTAGACACTTAACCCCTATTTTAAAATTAGAGACAATGCTAAGAGACACAAATATTGCAAAACCAGTGTTTATGTCAAACATGACATTGGTGGACTCTCACTAATTAAAATATTACATTAGACTGCAGCAATTCTTTCACAAGGTCTCATCGATACAGAAACACTGAAAAAGGAACCTGAATGGATAGAATTTCATAAAGCCCAAGGACTCTTACTCACAGTGAAGGGCTTTGCATGATTTTATCTAAATGACAAAATAAAATACATATTTATTCTGCATTTATTCTGAATGTCCATACAAGGGCTGAATAAAGTTTAAATAATCCATTCCAAAACTGTTTCTGTGGGCCATGGAAAATTCTTAGCACCACATGCCATTACACTGCCATCCAAATTCAGATTTTAATTCTTGTAATCCTATTTGTTCAGGAGACAGAACATACTAGAAGAGTTTCAGGGTTAAGGATTCTGACTGGGATTATTAGAGTTTTGTTGCATCACTCCCTGAATAAACTGAGCAGGAAGCAAAGTTCTGAAAGAGTATGTGGTCACTAAGGTAATTTGAAATGGATGTAGATATATAATTGGCTGCCTAGACAACTGATGTCCTAATAGAACAGTATGTTCTATGGGAAAATCAGAAAGAGGGAATGGCAACCTTTTAAACTGGCATTTTCCCTACTTGATGAATGTCAGATTAACAACAGACACTTCTTACTGGTTATCAACAAAAGGATAAGAGGCAACAGTTGTAAGTTGCAGGAAGGGAAATTCTGACTACATATAAGGCTAAAAAATAATCATGGAGAAAGTTAAGTACTAGAATGGCCCAGAGAGGTTGTGGAATGTCTGTCTTGGTGATACACAGAATGCAGCTGAAACTTTGAAGTTTCAGCTTTGCCTTGAGCAAGTGGCTGGGCAAGATGACCTCCAAAGGTCCCTTCCAGCCTGAACCCTTTCTATGCCTGTCAGCTCTGAAAAACCTTAATAGAGAACTGGAGAAGCTTCATTAAAGATTAAACATATCAACCTCAAAAAACGTTTCTTGCAGATCAAACTTCTTGTCTACAAACTCTTTTATACTTGCACTTCTCTTCCAGGGAAATTCAACGGTCCTCTACTTAACTTTGGATGTGCTGGAAACTGAATGCTCTGTCTTATCCAGAAGACACTGGGAGTCTTGTGAATACAGTGACACCTATCCAATGGCAAGCAATGGCATCTGCACCAACTCATACACCAATCATGCACTAACTTGATCTTCATCTGAACTGCCCAGAAATTTGTGTCACAAAATCTCTCAGTGAAGACTGGGCTTTAATATGGCTCATTCCAAAACAAAATCTACCTAATTCTAGAATGTTAAACATATGCTAAAGGCTTGGGAAAGGATTGCCTCTTCAAATAAGTATAGCTTTATTTAACTTGTTGTCTCAAAGGAACTATACTCCACATTCTACTGCTTGTAGCAGAACTTATGTTTTAAGGGTAATTTGCTGACAACTAAAAGGTACTAGAAATTATTTTTTAAGCATGTTCCTGGTATATGAGCTAGAAATACCACTGGTATATTTTGTCAGCTTTCTGTCATAACATTTGTGGTATGACAATGTGAAATATTGGTAGTGTCATTACATGAACAATATACAGCAATACTTGTCCTTTCTTTTGCACTCCAATGATGAGAACTCCCAGTCCAAAACTCTATTTAAATAGGAGTTGTGATACTATGACAAAGGACAAAGCAGAAAGGCCAGGAGGAGAGAAGAGAAAGCATTTATTCTTTTTTTTTTTTTTCAAATGGAGAAAAGGAATGGATGAAAAGGTCCATCCACTTTTGACAAAGATTTGTGTAACCTGGCATTCTAACCTTCCCTGCCATCTTGTCTTATCCTACTCTAAATAAGTATCAGGATGACTAAGAAAGCTGTTTCAGTTTTCCATTGTCTACTCAATCATGCAAACTGAGAATTAAAATAAAAGCTCTTGTAGAGAGAGATCCCATTTTATCTGAAGACAAATTTTGAGTGGTACCTGATCAAACATTCCATTAATGACCACATCTGTTATTCTTAGAGGTACTGCACATTAAAAGGAGGTATAATTTCTATGATCGCCTACATCCAATTAAATCCAGGGAAAATAACATCATAATCATGTATTCTTTTTTCCTCTCAGGACTTTGGGCAATGTAAGATTATCACATATACAAACCATCTGCTGAAGAAACCTCAACTATATGGATTTAATTGTACATTAAGTCCAGGTAAAATAACCACTGCTGTAAGCCAATGCATACCTCAAACCAGCCCTCATACCAAAGTCTGTACACTACCAGTGTATGGAAACCGTAACAGATTCATTCATCTGCTTGTAATTCATATTTTAGATAATTCAAATGGAATGTTAAGAATGAGTAATAGAATTAAGGTTACCCTACTCCTCTAAACCAGACTTTATTGATGTCAGCTGATACCACCATTCCAGTCCACCAAAATATGATAATGAATATCAGAACAAATGTAAACTTGGGAATACTGCACATTTGGGGTGGTAAGATTCAAAGGTGATTTATAAGAATACTCATTTTCATGGGTTTGGGTTTTTTTCATATGACAGGACAAACCCTTATTTGTGGAGTGAGGGACAGGTACTTCACTTCCAAGGAAACGCTGCATTTAAGTTTCTCATTATGAGTTCACCTTAAAGGCATGGGCATACTCCCAAAAGTATTAATATCCACTGTAATATTAGTAAATTATTTGTTTGCACAGTTCCATCTGACTTAGTAGAGTGCAAAGATTGTCCTGTGAAACTTGAAGCCTTAGAAGTCACTGAGCAACATAAAGATATTGCTGCAAAGGCCCTGAAGAAATTCAACCGTGAAGGTAACCACACAAACGACTTCGCTGTGGATGAAGTTGAAAGAGTTTTAAAGATGGTAAGTGGTATGTTCTCCTAGAACTACTTAGCAATGACACAATTTTGTGAGCAACTCCAAGACCATGGGACCAGAACTCAAACCCTTCAAAGACCAGATTTAAGTTGAAGGTCATCCTTTAGCAAAGACTTGTTATCAACTTCAATTTAGGTGTGTGAAAGCAAAAGGATTTCTCATTTGCTAAAGAACTATGGCAGTGTGATGGCATTCAGAATTCAAGACCTTCTTTGTGTACATATTTTAATTTTGAATGCCTACTTACCTATCATGACATACATGAGCGTATTCACTACTGAGCAGATTTCGAGATGGACAGTCATGTATTATCAGTCACACATTTTGTCAGTTGCAGACAGATAATTTTTTACTTTTAGAATATTTAGCACATGGGTACAACCAACAGTGGAACATGCTCAGCTTCATTTTGACTCTTGCTGCAGAGCAAAGCAGCACTCTGAGGAGGGGAGGTGAATTTGTGCTGTTACTCTTGAAGAACTTCTGGGTCTGATAAATATCTCCATATCTAAGTGAGGTCAACATGAAGACTTATCCTTTGGGTGATTTGAAGTATATTAATAACAAAATTTCTTGTTGTTAGATACTGGAGACTTTCACTTAAACAGCATGGGATCATTCTGCCAACACATGTGTCAGCTCAGGACACCTCTGTAATGAGGTCCCATGGCTCCCACCATAATACATGTTGATCTTGGAAACTGCCTAAATGATAGCATGCCAAACCCACCTCCCTGCAGCTTTTAATATCGCTCAGAAACCTGACAGTGTCCCACACTGTAGCCCTGTGCACGATGTGTCCCTACTGCCATTTAGAAAGGGATTGTTTTCACATTGCCTGGGTTCATGTGTTTCTCCCCAAACACTTTGCTTTCACACTTCACAATCTTCAGCTACAGCAACAGTTTACATTGTACCACTGGATTTTAACACTCAGAAACTATGAATTACAATAAAAAGCATACCATAAAGTATGTGCATGCACTTCTAACCAATTTAGTTAAACTAGTGAAACTCGTATGTGCACACATGCTAAGGACACCTTCAACACAGACTTGAAATAAAAGTACTGGTATAGTTGGAAATTAAAATGAAACACCTCTTTATGGATTTTAATAGGATCACAAAGGTTTTCTCCCATGTTTCTATGGAGTAAGGCCTTCTCCATAACTAATGCCCTTGACAACAGAGAAAGCAACATTCTCACAGTAACAGGCAGAATTTCACCTCAAATTAACATCAGCACTGTAATACTATGGACTCCCATCACTGGGAACGAGTGGTTGCCAACCAATAGAGCTCTCTACTTTCACAGAAGCAGCAGTTCAGTTTAGGGAGAAGACTCTAAGGATACTACTTACTAAAAACACAGGCTGTAAAAGTAACAGATTTTATAACACACACATACTAAACAATGAATTAAAGCAAGCGTTCCTGGAAGCTTTAAGGATGTGAGATATAAATTATCTAACCTGTTTTCCTTGCTAAATATGTGTATGTGCATGAGCATTTGAACAGGACAGGTAAGGAAAGCATGAGGTAGATGGGATTTTGACAATAAGATGACATATGGTTGCTCTGAAAATTACAAGACTTTAAATACACCTAATAACCACTTCTTCTTTGACCTCTTGGTTTCAGACTGCCTCCCGTGAAGGTCACATTTTAGGATTCTCTATAAAAGAGACCAACTGTTCCAAATCTATGCAGGAAACAGATCAGGCATTGGAATGTGATTTTCTGCATGACTGGCACGCTGTAAGTAAAGTCTTAGAATGAGAACTGATATAATGGGTGGTACCAGGAAGATTCTACCAATATATTTTCAAGTGTTTATTATAAGCATGCACCCAAACTCAAAATTAAAATCCAGCATGTCCATGCCCAGATCCTAATTTTACAGCTGCTCCTTTATATTTTATAAGGAAACTCTGAACTCTCGAATCTTAATGTAACTGGAATCTGGCATGTTAGAGGCCTAGAGTTTTTCAGGTTCTATCTGGCTTTTGCATTCAAATTGTGGCCAGTCCCTAACAAATCATTCGTGCCATGTCCATAAAAGCTTTTACACCAATATGAGTCATAGATCCTGAAAAAAATGTATGTCTTATGTCATCCCAGTGAGCTCACTTTTTTCTCTGCTGCAGAAGAATGGAGAGTGGAATAATTCAAGCTCATCTGCATAAAACTATCAAACTATTCTCTTCACCCAATTTTTCCATTACTATTATAGTCTACACCAAAGAAACAGCTTTGGTGTATACCAAACAGTTATTTGGTGTACATCAAACAGTTATTGTCGTATTCCACAAGAATAACTTGCATGGAATTACAAAATAGTCCAATCTGAACAGATGTTTGACAAGCAAAGACAGAAAAAAAAAAGGAAGAAAAATCTGGCACCCAAGGGTACTCATTTTGGAGGCATTAGTAGCTGGCCAACCTCTTAAACATCAAAAGGGAAGTGAGATGCAGAGTAGTAGCCTCCTGGGTGCACATGGCGAAGTGCATCTAGAGTGTATCACAGTCAAGAGCCCTCAAAACCAGCACACATTTAAATCATTATTAATCACTGGCAAGCACTGGTCGGAAGGCTCAGGATCTGGCTAAGTTATGTGAAGATACCTAGGTATCAAAGGAATAGCCTAACTTGTAAAATGTTGAACATTCAGTAGTTTGTATTAATTCCACCACAAGAACCCAGATGTGCATTGTGGGTTTTTCCCTTGTCTTTTGCTTAGCACACCGGATTCTGCAAGGCAAGAATTATCAGTGATGCAGATGAAGCTGATGGAACAGATATAAGCTGTGAAATCTACCATCCCTGGGTATGTACTCAGTTGTGGACACATCTCTGGATGTATCCTCACGCAGGTTGCAGCAGCCTTGTTTAGTCCAGATTAGCAGATGATCATAACATTTATGCCAGTTTTCTATTGCCTAGGTATGATGCAGCATGTCAGGACAGACTGACCTGCAAGACCTAGGTCAATCAAAGGATTAATCAGAATTGAGCTGTCCCTATTACTCCTTCCAAGTGTGTCTTCTCTCAGTTTGATCACTTGACTAAGTATAAGTGAGTAGAGATTGGCAAAAAAGTTCAAAGAAATTTTAGAAAGCAAGAGGAGGGGAGATGATCTTTATCAAATTTGGTATTCCAGTTTATATCACAACAGCTACTCCAGTGTGGATTTGTTTTGTTTTGATCTATCACAAATACTCCTCAGCTGGTTATATAATTTCAACATGATGTAGTATTTCCAGCGTATTTTCAGTAACTTGGCATTTTATTATCTACTTCTCCTCCATAGTGAAAAAACTACAGATTTTTTCCCTTAAAGATCATCAGAGCTACGAATGCAAACCTACTAACTCTCACCTCTCTCTTTCTCATCAATTTCTTCTGCCCTATCAACACCTGATTAATACTTCCTCCCTGGTGTTTTTATAAACAGCACCATGGCTGTGGGCGAAGAGGGAAATATTCAGCTCTGGGACATCCACACAGACATCCCTATTATCATCATCATCATCATTTTGGTCACAGACATCGCCATAAGCATCACCACAGACATGAATGTCCCCCCTCTTCTCAGTCCAGACCTGAAGACCCTGAGCATAACCCCAAATCCAGCAAGGAAGATCAAGACAGCAACGAAAGACCTTCTTCTCCCTCTCCTCCCCGTGATGAACCAGATCACGACCATCCTACTCCACCTCCTCATGGACCAGATTGTGACCATCCTCCTCACTACCACGGACCAGATCATGACCATCCTCCTCATCACCATGGACCAGATCATGACCATCCTCCTCACCACCATAGGCCACACTGTCCCCCTCCTCATGGACCAGACCATGACCATCCTCCTCATCACCACGGACCAGATCATGACCATCCTCCTCACCACCATAGGCCACACTGTCCCCCTCCTCATGGACCAGATCATGACCATCCTCCTCATCACCATGGACCAGACCATGACCATCCTCCTCACCACCACGGACCAGATCATGACCATCCTCCTCACCACCACGGACCAGATCATGACCATCCTCCTCACCACCATGGACCACACTGTCCTCCTCCTCATGGACCAGGTCACCACCATGCTCCTCACCATCATGGACCACACTGTCCCCCTCCTCCGGGACACCCTCCTCATCACTGTCATCACTATTACAGACATCATCACAACAAGACAAGCATATCAGGAAAGTATTTTCCATGCCATGTAGCAGGAGCTGTCTATCGCATCCCAGTTCTAAATCAGCAGGATTCTCTCACACCTCCCACTGCAAACTTTCCTGAACTATCCCAATGCAACCTTCACTTTTCCAGCACTAGCTCAAAACTAAAGGAGATGGCAGAAGCTCCAGGCTTTCCAGATCACTCTATACAATCAAAATCATGCCCCGGAAAACCCAAATTTGACCTCCCAAAAATTTTGCCTTTATTTCCTCATAGCTTTGTAACAGAAAATTCTCCTATGTGACCTCAGAGAAAGATGTTTCTGGCTTGATAATTTCAGGGGCAACCACAGTCCTACAGTCAATGGAAACAGCACATGGAGAAGTGGGAAAAGCATCCTGTTTCTAGGAAGGAGAATCACTGAAAATAACCATTAAGTATTTCAACCTGCTTCTTCATCATGGCTATCTCAAGCTCCACTGTAACTGAAAGGCTCAAAATTCTGAGTCCCTCAGATAATGTGAATGGGTAAAAATCTCCCCAGAAAACAATGCTTCTTCAGTTCTGACAAAAAGGAAAATTCCCTAATAGTACAAATTACCATCTAAAATATTTCATTTTTTCATCATTCATAATTATAATGTACTTCTCCAAGCAATCTGACCTAGAGGAAATTTGACCACCACCATTTCCATAAGAAGTAATCCATGACACTGTGTTCATGCTTTATACAGATTTATAGAAAATAAAAATGCAAGCATTTTTTTTCTTGACATGGTTGCCTGTTTTGTGTTTTTTTGGGTTTTTTTTGTTTTGGTTTTTTTGTTGTTGTTGTTTTTTGGTTTTTTTGGGACTTTTTTACTACACATAATTAGCTATTAGATATTGAATTAGAAATTCTATTAAACTACTAAGCTATTTAGGTAGTAAACATCCACAAAGCAAACTCTAGCAAAAATTGACTAATGGTGTTTGGGTTAGCACTGCTATCTAGAAGAGGTCTGAGAACAGTTAATGACTTGCTGTCTCACTGCAGGGTGGCCTGCACAGGTGCTTCCATTGCTACAGCTGCTGGTGGTGATACATAGAAATATTGCAGTCAAGGACAGCCCTTCTCAAATAGTTCATAATTGCTCTCAGGGGAAGAGAAAAGCAGATGCATGTAATAACTCTTTCATGTAAATGTTTTCTTTATTGCTGAACTTTCCTCACTGGAAACTGAGTTGGGAGGAGCAGGAAGAAAGAATAGTGGTGCCACTTTATACTCCAGCCCCCATCAAGGTCAAGCCCATTCAGACTGTCTGGGGACCAGCAAGCTGGTTCAGAACAGCTATGTCATAAGCAAGAATATGGGATTAATCTCAAAAAAGTTAGTAATTTGATCGTCCAAATAGCTTTTTAATGGCATAAAGCAAAATGCAGTGCGAAGGCCACACTGAACAAAAAGAAACAAAATGAGGACTCAGTGTGACTGAGTAAAGATTGACTAATTTTTAAGTCTGTTATCATGTATGAACAAACTTATTTCAGGTGTAACTTATCCACAGTCTCTAAAGGGCATTTTCTTTAATCAAAACTTGTAGCAAGTGTGGTGAGTTTGCCCTGGCTGGGTGCCAGGCACCCACTAAATCTGCTCTGTCACTGCCCTCCTCAGCCAGACAGGGGAGAGAAAATATAACAGAAGGCTCATGGGTCAAGGTAAGGATAGAGAGATCACTCACCAAATATCATCACAGGCGAAACTGACTGGACCTGGGGAAATTGGCTTATTACTAATCAAACCAGAGTAAGAGAATGAGAAATAAAGTCAAATCTTTAAAACACCTTCTTCCCAGGCCTAAATTTACTCCCAATTTTCTCTACCTTCTCCCTCAGCTGGTACAGGGGGATGGGAATAGGAGTTGCAGCCAGCTCATCACATGCTGCTTCTGCCCCTCCTTTTTCCTCAGGGTAAGTACTCCTTACACTCTTCCATTGCTCCAGCCAGGGATCCCTCCCATTGGAGCCAGTCCTTCATGAACTGCTCCAGTGTAGGTCCTTTCCATGATGTGCAGTCCTTTAGGAACAAACTGGTCTAGCATTGGTGCCCTCACAAGTCCTGCCAGCAAACCTGCTCCAGCACAGGCTTCCACAGGGTCGTAGCCTCCACTGGGCACCCACCTGCTCTGGCGTGGGGTCCTCCATGAGCTGCAGGGGAATCCCTGCTCCACCACTGACCTCCAGGGGCTGTAGGGGCACAGCTGGCACACCATGGTCTGCTCCATAGGCTGCAGGAAAATCTCTGCTCCGCACCCACAGCAATTTCTCCCACACCTTCTTCTTGGGCCATGGGGTTTGCATAGCTGTTTTTGTCACATATTCTACTCTTCTCTCTCCTGTTCTTTCTCAGTTCCTTTTTTTTTCTCCTTCCCCACTCTGTTATCCCAGACGCACTACAACCAGCACTGATGGACTCAGTCTTGGCCAGAACTGGATCCATCTTGGACTGGCATTGGCTCTGTCAGACTCAGGAGAAGCTTCCAGAAGCTTCTCACAGAAGCCACCCCTGTAATCAATCCCCTGCTATCAAAACCTTGCCACAAAACCCAGTACAGCAAGACACAGCTGGAACACAGGAGCTGAAGTAATCCCAAGGTGTTCACAGACCCAAAGCTAAGCTATTTTGTGCCATACACAGGAGACAAGCACCAGATATTCTCAGCCAATCTCTAATCCTGGCTTGACCAGATTCAGATGACAGTGTTTAATCCTTTGTTCTTGGGTGTCATATATCTGTAACGATAGCAAAGCACTACAATCACTGACTAATCCATAAGCCAGGCAGTCTCCATGTGGCAGCAGAGATGGACTTTCCAATAGGTCCATGAAGGACAAGGTTTATCAAGTGTTATTGAAGGGTTACATGACATTCAACCATATGCATTTGTCCAAAGACTTTTCAAACACATTCTGAGTACTATAATTCTCAGAACTGTTGCAACCTGAACACTAAACAGATCTATAAAATTTACAAGGTTGTTGTCCAAAACTTCATTGCCACTGTGACCTTCCTGGGTGTTTTATTTAAGCCTTGTAAAATTCATTCTTAGTAGCAGTTTAGGTGTTAAGAAGTCAGAAAGCTACAGCCACTTCTTTCTCTTCTGCTTTATTTTGCCTAAACTGGTCCCACCTGCAGCCATTTATCCTGTAATCTTGATGGCAGGTGGATAACCTTAGTGTCATTCTGGTGAACAAACAAAGTTTATTTAGATAAACTCAGAAGTTTATTTGCAGTATAAACAGGGTATGATGAGAACCAACCAACCCCAGCAACCCACTCATTCTGTTTACTTAGCTATTGCTCCTGAAAAACAGAAGAGGTGACTAAAATCCTGTCAGGCATTCCTGTTCCCTCCCAAGGTGGGGAAACAGCAAAGCCACCCACACTTTTCCATTTGGTTTTTAAAGAGCCTTCTAATTCAGGGGGCCTTTTTCATCCAATTATGAAGGCCTTCATTGTACTAGCACTCTGCTGTAGTTTTTTCTCTAGCAGAGCCATTCCTCTTGCATTTGAGTTCTCAGACTGTGATGACCCTGATGTCTTTAAAGCTGTTGACGCAGCATTGAAGAAATACAATGAAGACGGAGCAACTGGTAACCAATTTGCTCTATACGTGGTGATGGAGGCCAAGAGAACTGTAAGTAGACTTTGCCAAAAAAAAAAAAAAAGTTGGAATTGTTTAGGCACTCTGAATCAGCTTATCTCCATCTCATTTGTAAGGGGGCATGACAGCACAGTGTCTTCCAAAAATGTTTTAAAAAATCAAAGTGACTTGCACAGTAAGATACTTGTTCCCCTGACAAGCAGGGGTGTATATTATGTTTTTATCAGCAGAACTCTGTGTGCTGGTGAATTGCTTACTAATGCAAGGACTAAAGAATAGAAAACTTCTATCACCAAGATAATTTGTCTTACTATTCCACTCTGTTCTCTTTTTTCTTTATTGGGAATTCTACCCCTTTCTATCATCTGTAAGGTTTTCAGACCAATGGCAAAACCACACATAAAAAATATGAATATAATCTTGACTTGGGAAAAGCTGCTGCTGTACATAAAAAAGAATCACCCGATAAAGTCTGGCAATATTCTGAATTGTTTGTGAATATGATTTGACTGACACCAGTCCTAAGTCACAGATCTATCTAGAAGCACTAGGTGGTATTTTAGTCAAATAGGGTGCCAGCTAAAATTACAGAAGAAAGAAGAATGCAACATGATCCTTTGCCTGAAGTCCTTCTATATAGCCTTAATCTAACAAAACACTATTTACGTCAGAGAGGTATACAAAGATGGTATTACCATAATAATGACAAGTATTATTTTACTTGAAAATAACATCAGCATTTTTTTCTACTGGATTGGATTTTCAGATGTAAACCACATGAAATCCAGTGTTAGAGAGAATATTTTGCACGCCAAAATCACAAGACACTTTTACCCAGATAAAAACTGGCCTTGGAAAAGAGCCATGCATTGCTAAACACTTACAGCAAACTACCCACATCTCCTGGCACCTGCCCTCTCGTGTTCCTGTTTACACACTGGGGAGCTTTTAGCATGTGGAGACAAAGAGTAAAATCAGAAAACCCTTTATATAATTAATATTAAGTAAATTAATAGTCTCACTTTTCTCACTGAACATTCTTGACATTCTCATTCTTAACAACAGCCAAGTGCAAATATCTCTGTATCAGAGCTGTAGTACCACCTACCTCCCTTTTGCTGCTGTTCCCAAGGGAGAGATAGGAGTTTCAGAATTTTATCTTAAACAATGCTATATTTTTAAGAATACATATTTATTGCAATTATTATTCATCTTTCCTTCTCTAGATATCCATCTTTCCTTTTCTTAAAAGATACAAAGTGGAAATCAATTATTACTTTGAATCATTGATCTGATTATGATGTTAAGTAAAAAACAGAGAAAAGGAATCTGCAATTGAAATTTCCTCATATTTGAGATTCTTTTTCTAAAAAGAGTATAGATTTTCTCCTCACTAGTCTCACAATGTTGAATGCATTAATTAAATAGCTGGTTATTACATATTCATGTACATCCATTATTGATAAGGTAATAAAACATAAAAGCTTACTAGTGAAAGACTAAACCTGCCCCAGTTAAAGGCATAGCTGTTCATAATAGTAATGAAATAAACTAATAGCAAATAATACAGAAACAATGCCTTTTCTTACTTTGTTTACTTACTGAGCTGATTTATTGCAGATTTAGAACACTGTAACAGAGAACAGAATTTGGCTCTTTTTAAATCCCAAATAGTATAATCTGATGTAATTCCATAAAAGTCAATTTATACCTGCTGAGGATTAAGTCTATTATATTTTTAGAGCCCCTTTTATCCTTTTTTACAACCGTTATATGAGGTACCTCTACACTTCTTCGTACCTGTTGCAATACACAACTGGAATTAAGAGAAGGTAGAATATAACTCTGTGTCTATTACATCAGTGTAAATCCAGTATATGCCAACCACATCAGCTTAGCCTCATTTTTTTGGTAGCACTAAGGCAAGAATTATCATGTAATTCTCCCAGCAGAGACAGAGAACAATAACTGGATATTTTAGAATAATCAGTGCTAAACTACAACAGCTCCTGTTTGTATTTGAAAAGTCACATTGGCAGAGCATTTTTAGTGGCTGTAAAAGGTTAGTAACTTCTGACTTTATATCTTCTCTAAAGGATGAACCACAAGCCTTACAGTGTTGCCACTGTCACCTGTAGGCACAGGCCTGCTACTTGGTTTATAGCAAGGACAAAATGCCCACTACTGATTTACCAACTTCTGAAGTACTTACACTGGCCAGGCCAAACTTTGCTTAATGTTTTTTATTTCATCTTACGGGATTCCTGAGGCTGTCCTGCCCTGCAGCCCAGCCTTCAATGCCTGTAGAAAACCGCAGGCATTGCTCAAGGCTGTCTCCAGAGCACGTCCCTGCTCCCCCCTTCCCGTGCAGGGGGGCAGCTGGAGCTCTCCAGTATCCCCGAGCAGAGGCTGTTTGGGCACTGCCAGGCTGCCTGAGGGCTGCTGGTTCTGGGCTGCCAGGGGAGCTGTACAGAAAGAAAGCAGACAGATCTGGGAAGAGGCCAAGAGTGAGAGCGAGGGAGTCAGACAGGAGCACAGTCCAAGCTGGTAATTATGCTAACTATCCAAGGAGTCACCCAAAATGGCTTTTTTAGAGTACATTTGAATGAGAGTATGAAGCCTAACAACTTCTTTTGGTTCTAAACCCATTGGTACTACAAGTTAAAATAAAGGCAGTTGAGCATATTGTATCCATTATATCAACATATTGTCATTGTAGGTAAGGGCTAAGTAATATAATTAGGTAAGTTAATATTTGAACTACCAAGATCTGAGAGACCAGCAGCTAATGGGAAACTATACTACAAAATTTAAGGTAACCAAAGAATAGTATTTACTTTTTTGAACTCTTATCTTTTCACTTGATTTATTACTGTGAAAATGATGATATGTATATTGTTTTAATGCAGGCAGGTCTTGACCCACAGTTCTATGTGAAATACAGAATACTTGAAAGCACTTGTGCCACTGAGGAAAACAAACACTGGCAACACTGTCATTACAAAGTATCTGCAGAGGCTGTAAGTATCTGTTCTCTTTACAAGTTCTCTATGCAGAAACATCAGCATAATGACCAGGACCACAATTGCGTGGGAAAAAATACAGTAGAAGAATTAACTTCTTTAGCTGCGTTGCTTTTGAGAGCTTATGTTACTACAGTACAGAAATGTTTACCACCTCAAAGTAAACCATTATAATCCTGAGTTTTCTGGTACAATCCTGAATACATGCAGAAAGGAACATTTCAGTGCTTCAACATGAAGGTTCACAGTAAACCTTCTTCTAAACATAAGATTTGTGCACTGTGAGAGTGTAAGGACTGTAAACTTGGTATTAATTATGTATAATGGAAACCTGCACAACCAAATACTGACATGGAAGCCACTATGGCAGAAATTTTGGCACAGGGCTTTCAGAAGTGCCAGGCATGTCTGGCATCCAGGGGAGGTACAACAGGGGCACACACTGCAGGGACACTGCGCATTCCCAGGGGGTGGCACTGCACTTTCACACAGTGCACAGGAAGGGATGATGGTGACAATATAATTTGAATCTATGTGAAATGCCATGGTCATTGCTCCATACTTTGAATTAGCAGAGAGGAAAATGGATAAATACATAGTTTATACAGTCTTTATTCATGGGCATGTGTTCATTTCCATTATTCTGACTGTAAAGCCCTTAGTTAATCAATGCACATCATACAAATACAAAGCATCATTCAAGTCGTCTGCTCAGTTTGTCCCCTACTTTCCTCACAATCAACAAAACTGATCCTTTTTCAGTAACAAAACAGCAAGTTAGACATTACTACAAATACACACATTAAACTCTTCCCCAAAATCAGTCTGCAACTGTCAGCTGTGTTCAATAACTAAAGCACTGTAATTTTTTAGCAAGTTTCAGACAATTGTTGCCATATGTTTTTGCAGAAAACAGGAGAATGCACAGCTCGAGTTCATATGAATGATGCTGATAAAATAACAAATGTTTCACAAGAGTGCAAAATTTTCTCAGGTATGTAACTATTCGGGACAGCGTTCAACAAATACATTTACAAATAAAAATTGAATAAATATGATACTGAGACTTTCAGGTAATTTCAAAGGTAGCAGCTCCTTATCATTCTAGTCAGACATTTATAAACAATCTTTTGTAAGCAACTATTGGTTAAAGATAAAATTTCACTTCACTGTTATACACCTATAGACTAAATCAGTGAAGCACAGACAGTTTCTGCCCAGGGTAATCAAATTCAGCACGTGTGTGTAGTAAGTTTCTTCAAGCACTAGAATTATGCCAAGTTAAAATTAGTTTGCTTAAGACCAAAAGCATACTAATAACTTAAGAGACTAGATACAATTTGTCACACTTCGACTTTCTGTCCTTACTTATTTAAGCATAAAATTGTCTGAGGAATTACCGGAAAAAACTTGGTATGACAAAATTGCACCTTCATTTTCTCCAAACTGAAAATGACTGAATTCTTGCTGTTAAAGTTTACCAAAACAAGTATTTACCCCAAACAAGAAAAGAAAAAAATTTAATTTACAAAATAGAAATCTGGCACTGATGTAATTATGTAAGAGACTGGTCTTTTACACCTTAACAATAAGTAGTACTACATTTTTCACCTACAAGACACTCTTATATGACTATTACCTTCACATAGGAATTTTCCTTATTAAAAAGGCATCACATTGTTTTAAATATTTCCAACTGGGATCTCTATGCCTGGTGTTCTGAAAGACATACCCAAGCTAGCTTTAAAATATCCATCTAACTATTAACTACAGAAATATTTACCCAAATTTCTGAGATGTTTGGCAGCCGGCATCTGTTTTTTATTCCTAGCTATCTTGTTTAAAGCTGAAATGGCTTTACCTACAGCCACTGTCCTTCTAGGAACTGCAGTACACAAACTCCGTGTTCTGCAGTGAACAAATGCTGCATTTGTAGGGCAATGGTGACACCTAGTTGCCAGCAAAAGTTGTGTGAACCCCACAGAGAACACACGGGAAATTTGCATTTGAATCTTCGCTTAGAAAGCAAAAAATGCCCATATATAAATTAAATGAATCAGGTATTCAGCCTAAGGAACTCATCTCTTCTTACCAAGTTATAACAACTCTGAAAAATAATACACGTTTGTTCAGCATAGCCCTTATGAGATTGCTGAGACCACAGTTGGTCTAGAAGTGGGTGTGCTGTTGGTTCATTATCTCCTTTGTGACTACTTACTGAAAACATGGTCACACTTTTCTATAAGGTATTTATTTGTCATTACTGAGACAACACAAGACATACTAGAAATATGAAGGGCCAGATTTTGGTCACACCTGACAGGTGAGGGATTTCCCCACCGTATTGGTATCACACCGTTCAGCCTCTTTGGTTGAACAGTTTGATCTAACTGACCCTAGACTGGTTTCCTGGCTGGTGCAAACTGGCATAACTTCATTTAAACCAGTTTATGCCAGCTGAAGATCAGGCACACAAATTTTACTTCAATTCCACAGAGACCACATATTGTCCCACTTCCATTCTCAAGCTCACTGACTTGTGAAATTAATTTATGTACTGAACTATAAAATTAATTTATGAAAATCCAGTCCATGATTACTAGAAAGGAAAGAGAGTTAATAGGATTAGTAGTAGGAAACAGGAGTTTGAGCATCCCTGTCAAGCTTGTCTATTCACAGCCAGTCCAGCTGGTTAAGCCTGAAGGTAGCACCAAGTGGTAACTGGCAGCCACAACGACTGGCAGGGACAGAAGAATAGTCCAACTACACTCCCTGGGGCACAGAGTCACAGCAGCTCACACGGGTGA
Organism: Leptocoma aspasia; assembly: GCA_013399835.1. Classification (NCBI taxonomy): domain Eukaryota; kingdom Metazoa; phylum Chordata; class Aves; order Passeriformes; family Nectariniidae; genus Leptocoma; species Leptocoma aspasia. The sequence continues at coordinate 1,024,905 of VXAX01007850.1, read as the reverse complement.
GCCCAAACACTTCTGCTCAAGTCCCCATCCTGAAACATGGTGAGGACAGCAAGCAGCTGCACACTGTGGGTGAGCTTTGAAGAATCTGAAAACCACCCTCTTAGTTGTAGCCTCCACTGGCTCTTCCCTGGCTGAATGAGTAAAGTACCTTCCTTAATGGTGTCAAAACTACATGCAAGGTTTTTCTGAAATTCAGTAATTGCTGGAATGGGGTTCACTGCCAAAACCATGCCTGGACCCAAAGGTCATGGATGGCCCCTGCCACCACAACCAGAGCATGTTCCTAAATATAAAAATGTCCTTGTAGGCCTTGAAACTGGAATATAGGGTTTGCTTATCCTGCCAGTTAAAAGCAGGAAAGGTTCGTGCTCTCTCCAAGATAGGAAAAATGAAAACTAAAGCTGTTTTGCATGAAGTCTTATGTTTTTTTGGTTTGTTTCTTTTCCAGATGTGTCAAAGATAAGACTTACTGAGGCTCCATGTCTTGGATGCTTTCATCATATATCAAGTGATGGTTCAGAAGTGTCAGAAATTCTGAAGAAAGCCATTCAAAATTTTAACAAGCACAGTGATGAACTTGCTCTTTTTAAGCTTGTGGAAATAAAAGAAGCTCAGAGACAGGTTTGTGCATGATTTTTCTCTACATTTTACCAAAATAATCCAACCCAAATCAGGTACCTTGTATGTTTTGTGTATGTTTCTGATATTAAAGTGGCTTATATTTAATAGTAAAGCATACAAAATGCATATAGAGGGTAGACTCAATAAATAATTATCTTCATTTATAAGGAATCATTAACAGTTACATACTGGATTTTTGGATTAGAGCTCTCAACTGATAGTATACACATTTTTTTCTTTATCTGCAGTTCCTTCTAAGCAGTGTTTAGCACCAGTTTATTTGCATTCTGTTCTGGCACATGCATCCCGTATCATCTCAGATCCTCCTGGGTACTTCCTTTGGCCTTGCCCTGAGGCTCCAGCAGGAGCAGATCCCTCCTAGGGGCTGAGCCAAAGCTGCCAGCCTGCACAGATGTCTCTCACGCTCCCCAGTCTCTCAAACAGCAGCAGACATCTCTGGTTTTGCAGGCAATAGGGCACATTTATCAGCAGCTGCTATGTGCTATAGGACAGGTAAACCTCACATAGGAAAAATGGGTAAGAGAACCCAAAAACCCAACACGCCACTTGCTGCAAGATTTCTGCTCATGGGAATATCTGCTTTGCAAGAAATGACTCCTCAGGTTGCAGAAATTCTGTGTCATCTGGTATTTCATGTAAGAATTCCTCCCCTGTGAAAGGCTCTCCTATGAATTGGTGTGACATTGGTAGAAAGTAAAGTTTCTTATTTGGTTTTTAACTAGTGTACAACCCAACAGCAAACACAGACCCTTTCCTTTGAACCTGTATGTATTTACTAAGCCAAAAAGCAACTTCTGGTCTCATGTCAGTTTGACTCATGATTTAAACCAGATTGTCCTCTTTATATTTACTGATGGCAGCAATCCTCTTTGCTGAAAGACAAACTTGCACAACATTTAAGTCACATGACAAAGTGCTGTATATAGACTGCAATCCAGCAGCTGGAAAGAGAACAGTCATGTCACCTCTGGCAAACAGAGAAGTCAGAGCTCTCCACTTCAATTGATCTGGGATAAAAAGTTCTTATATTTGATTGTTTTTCCTTTTTAATCCAATGTTACCTGGCCCAACACTATGATTTGGAGAGGTTTCATGAGTGAGAAGAAGTAGCCACTGTTAGGAAAATGGCACAGCTTCCTGGAGAGAAAATTTTTAAAAAGGGTTATGAACCTGGACAAAACAGTGTGTGTGGGAAGGTAAAGCCCAGGATAGACACAATTATGGGTAGATGATAAATGCAGAACACTCAACAAAAAATGATGCCAGCAGTATAAAGTTACATTATTCAGATACTGTTTTACTGTGTCCCATGCTCAGGAATGCAGGACTTGCCAGGCTGTGTTACTGTAGCCATCTCTCTAGACCAGCTTCCTGTCACGGGGAGTAACAAGTAACAGACCTTTGGAGGAAAGCACAAGAAACCCAGCAGCATGAGGCTGCAGGCTTGCCAGAAGTGGACACCTAATACAAAGTGCCCTTCTAACAAAAGCAGGACTTAGTTTACATTTTGTACTGCAAAGACAAGATTTTTTTTTGCTGTCCAAAAACAATCTATGGCTTAATGGGTGTGAAGTGATTTGATAGATAGAAGGCACTAGATGAGTAGTTTTGCTTTCATTGCTAATCTCATGTAATAGTTTAACTTTCAAGTTTGCATTGTTTTACATAATATAGAACCTAAGTATCTCTTCCAGGTGGTAGCTGGATGGAATTACATAATTAAATATAAAATTGAGGAGACTAACTGCTCCAAAGACCAATTTCAAGATTTAACTCCAGAATGCAAAACCACTTCTAGAGGTGTAAGTAATCTCCAAAATCTGTTTATCAAGAAAACACCACATTAACAAATAATCATTTAGATCTGACTCAAGAAAATACTTATAGTCTTGCTTCATTTCATGAATAAAGTTTAAATCCAGTCTTATACATAACTGTTTATGTAACTAGGACATCCGTGTCTTCTGAATCAGACCAAGAGGATCACTGAAAGGTTTACAGATTACACTACAGAATTTAACCAGTCTTACCCAAATAATAAATCCCTTGAGATGTTTCTATCCAGATATTGAAGGAGTTACTCATGTACAACCCAAGAAGTGATAATTAAAATTAGCACAATTTCCAGCCTAAGACATATTTTCTCAGAAAAGTCAGTAGCTGAATTATTACTTAATCTTTACCACAGTCCAAATAGCTTCAAAAGAAATTTATTAACATAATTTATTCATAATCCAGCTAAACAGTGCTGCAAATCTAGGTACTCTCTTGGCTTCACTGACCTGGAACTGAAGCAGCTGCACCAAAAATAGAGGCTTCCTCTCTTAACTGACCTCCCTGAACCAGCTCACGAGGGCATCAGAAAAACGATTTTGCAAACACAAGGTAGAGGGCAGGAATGCCGAGTCACTATGAACATCAGTGGCAAATGGAAGGGGACAGACTGGCATCCGTTTCAGCTGTTGAGGAAATGCATCACTGAGTGTTACATTCAAGAGCCTCTCTTGTTCAAAAATTACTCCTTGTACATCTCAAGAATGTTTCAGAAGTATTGATCAAAAAAGGAAAGAATGGCAACTTTGCCAAATAACAGACGTGTGAGAGCCAGACTAGCTGAAGCAAATCCCTCCCTTACCCATGAGCCCTTAAACCTTAACCAAGTTACTTAACCAGCTTGAGTCTGAGTTTCCCAGCTGCCACCTAGAGGTGATGACTTCTGTCACCTCACCTGCTGCAGGAGCACTGCCTCACATAACTATGTGACCTGTGTGCTTTGGTCACATAGGGCTTCTGCAATTAGATCATAAGCACTTATCCCCTGAACTTGCTAGTAGATCATTGACAGATATTAGAATACCATATTCCAAAATATTCCATACCTTGGAATGACCAAGTTCCAAGGATGTTTTCTCATACCTTTACTTAGCTCTGTACTATTAATCTTTAAATGAGAGGGCCAGGATTGCACCCTGTATTCAACACACATGTGAAGCACTGAGCTGTACTGGGACATTATGTCAGTCCCTTTAACCTGGATAATAAGCCTTGACATTATTCTTCATCGGTTTTTCTAAAATACTACTAAGTAGATCTTTTATAATTACATTTTCAAGTAACTGTCATGGCCCTAAGATCTGAATTTTAAGTCTTCCTTCTTATTCTATGGTTAATTGGGTTTCTTTAATCTTTGATAAAGGATTTCACCAAAACCTTTCTTAAAAGCTGTATATCAAGAGGTCTCTTTACCCACCTTTGTTGATGCTTTGCAGAGCTTTGACAAATCTGCAAAATATGACTTCTGTTTACCACAAAACCTCAGTGTCTCCTGGATGTATTCATTGCCCCTAGTTCTTTCCTTATTACCATTTTTAGTCACTAGAATGGTGGAATTGGTTTTAGGGTCTATAATCTTTAAAAAAAACCCGGGATCAATATTTGCTTTCTTCCAGCTTTAAGATATCAAGGCAGTTTTAAGCAAATTATCTACCACAGTTCCTTTAGAAGACCTGAGAAAATACAAGAAACTCAGTAATGTTTGATTTGATAATTGTGTAATTTTCTTTTTGGTCTTTAGTTTGAGACAGAAATTCCATGGAGTTCTCCATAAAAGGTGATCCTGGCTTGTAGACGTTGCCATTTTTTTCTTTAATGAACACATACAAATAGTTCATTTGGCTCCTCTTAGGGTGTTATTTTCTCTGAGTGGTCCTTTTGAAGTCTGATTATTTATTGCCTCTGCAGACTGTCTGTTGGAAAGGAAAGGAAAGGATTAGAAGCATGCTTGACTTACTCTGTTAGCAGGAAGGTATTAGGGCACAAGCTTGTTCGTTACTAAATAACAAGGAGCTGTTTTGCATTTTTGACTCCAGCGTGTAGCTAAGTGTGAGGCCAAAGCATTTCAGAATCTTCAGGCAGAGATCGAAGATACCGCCAGCGACTGCAAGCTTCCAGGTATGTCTTAGGCACTATCAGTTTTGAAAGTTCCACAGTTTTCAGTGTCTTTTATTGTTATGTATTGTTTTTCCTCCAGCCTATCTGAACACAGATACTGTGCCAGGTACTAAGCACTGTGTTCTCACCCATTCAGACTAGGTTTTCTTCAACACACAAATTCACTGCTAGTTACACGCACCTCTTGTTTCACCTAAATCAGGTCTTTCCATACATGTAGCTGTTCCCTCTCCATTTTCTGGCTACCTACAACTGGCACATGCAATTCTTGTTTATATGAGAAAACTGTTGTTAAGTGTCCCATGCGACAGTGGGTGCTAATGTTCTTTTAGATAACCAAGATATGATATTGCTGATCACATAAAACTCAAATATATTTTATTTTCATTTCATAGACCCAAATATGAAGAGTTCAGAAAGCAGAGCTTTATAACTGTTTTTCCCAGCTTTTATCTACATTGAACCTTTCGTTTCTTAGATGTCAAACATGTTGTTCTCTTTCAGTTGAAGAAACAGTAGTTGCTGCCATTTGCCCAGGTTGTCCAAGGACTATCCCAAATGACAGTCCAGAACTGAAGGAACTACTGAAGGTTTCTATGGAGAAGTATAATTCAGAGAGCAATGATGATTTCTACTATAAAGGTGGAGAAATACAATCAGCGACAGTTCAGGTTGGATATATCACAGACATGAGGAACAGACATGACATTATTATTGGTCTGAGCTGAATGTAACCTAAAGTTTGGATTTAGGTTTGAAATAATGTCTTTGTCTAAGTGCTGATACATGTGGTAACTGAAATATCCATGCAATTTTTCCAGTAAAATGTAATCCATATTGGCTTGCATTCAAAAATTTCCCATCTCTTGAATTTTCTTTTTTTTTAAACAAAATTATTTTAAAAGGATGTGAAGGTTGGTTCATAAAAATAATTTGATTTCTGTGTATCTACCCTACTTTTTACCTTTGTAACATACCTTAGACTTTTAAAGTATAAAAGTTTTATTAGACAGGACTATTCCCTTGATCCACCAGACCAATACTCTCCATGTTATTTTAAGCAGTGTCCACCCTGCAGTTGTCGTATGGTCCAAGAAATGAGGCATCTTAATTTCCCTTAGAAATCTGGTTTTTTATATCCTGATTGTGCTGCTAATAATACTCTAGCTAGATTCAGAAAAGGACATCTGTGCATAACTTAATACATACAGATAAATAGAGCTTGATAAAGGATGAGGAATCAGAAGGATACTATTGGTCAGCATTTGCATAAGCCTTGTTTACTGTCCCAACACATCAAAACAGAAGTTTAGGATAGAATTGAAAATTTGACAGTGGGGTAGTTCAGAAAACACTTGGTCATAACTACTCTTGAGCATGAGGTGCCACTGGAAAAGGCACTAAAAGCACACCAGAACTTTTCCAAATAGCTCATATTATCTTACTGATAATATCTGTGCCTTTTCTTCTTTCAAACTTTGTTCTTCCTTCTGACTTTCCCTATCATAACTGATATTAGCATGCATACACCTTTAAAATAGATACCAAGGAAATAGAATTTCATATCTTGCCTGATGTCCCTGAAGGAAGATATATTATTTCAAGCTCTGTGAAAAATACTTAGAGAAGTCATAGCAGGCACATTCTTGAACCCACACAGTTTCTCTCTTTAATGCGTTTGGCAAATAGATTCATTTTCAACTGACCCCGTTCATCACACACTTCGTTTTACTCACATTCCACTTTTCTGACATCATATTTGGCTCTCTACAGTGCTATCACTAATGATTTCATCTGTTACTAATGAAATTACTACAGACATTTAATAATTGTGGGCCCAATATTATTCTGACCTTTTCTGTTTTCTTCAGCTTCAATGCTAGAATTTTTGAGAATAGGAACTGGAGTAAATAAGTTACTTGATTAGGAGCAGATAAGTTTACTGCCAAATATTTTAATATTGTTCTTCACATATGTTGGCCCAGTGGTTAGGACTTGTAGAATACAAGTAGTATAAACTTGTAGAAAATAATTTTTCCTGTGAAACCTTTTCAATAAAACGCCTTTAGCACAGTAAGACTTCTTGCTAATTTTTCAGGTGGTTGCAGGAAAAAAGTATCGAGTAAAATTTACAGTCTGGAAGACAAACTGCTCTAAGAGTGAGTTTGAAAAACTTAATGAAGACTGTACAGCCACATCAAACAGTGTAAGTAATTATAATCTTGCCAACTGTAATATTTCTAATGGACAATTCATTTGCATCAGAAACTGTAAACACTTAAGTAAAATCACATCCTGGGTTCTGTTACATCTTTCAGTAAACTTTTGTTCCAAGAAGAAGGGCAGCCTTCACTGTTTGTAACCCAAGTTAAGAAACCCTGAAACTTAAACTGCAGCTGCAGGATCAGTGCTCACTGCAAAATCAAAGGAACTTTCTTTTGATAATAATCAATAAAAGAAAGGAGAGGAGAAGGCTGCTGCCAAATGAAATAGCTGCAATACTCCTGACTCTGTGAACTTGCAGCTAAGGAAAACATGAGACTGGATTGTTACTTGTGTGCAAAGGAATGAGATTTCTGAAGTGTGTGCCATGCTGTTGATAGTGGGAAAATGTGTTCCGGACACTGGAAAGGAATGCTGATAGGGCCAGAAACCATTGGCAAGGGGTTGTCTGGGGAGGGCTTTTATCTCCCATCTCTTTTCCCACCATATGAACAGTGCTTACCTGTGAGATTTTAAAATTTGTTAGTGCAGCAGGCACTAAAAAGAAAAAATAAGGCTTTATTTCAATTTTCTAATTTTTAGTAGGGGTAACACCATAAACAAAAAATACTTCTGAGGAATATAATGAAGATTATGCAGTTAGTGCTCCAAAAGTGATGAAGATGAAAAATCCAATTTTCAAGATTCAATCTGAAATCCAAAGTTGAATTAAAGTGTTCACACAGGCATAATATAACCTTGAAAAGCTAAGCTGTGATGTGTCCCAATACAGAAGTATTCATCACTAAGACAGATTTAATAAATATTTGGTTAAAGTTCCAAGGATTTTAAAGTATTATTTAAAAAAATAGTTTCTTTTTCAGGCCCAAGTCTCTTCCTTTGTTTCTGAAGTTTTGTTGCCTTAATGTGTTGGTTTTTGTTTTGTTAACAGGCATCACTGTCATGCAACGCACAAATTCACGTGATCCCATGGCAGGGTAAAATCTACCCCCAGGTCAACTGCTCTGAAGAGCAGCAAATGGTAAGATTCTTCTTCATTACCTATCCTATTAAGTAGAGCGTAGGACAAAGGTGGTAAGTAAATTGTTTATCCATACCAAATTATCCCATATTTTATACCAAAAATAAAGGAACACAGTTCTTTTAACAGCCTCATTAATGTCCCACTCTTTTCTCTCACCCTCTAACCTCAACAACCTGTTACATCAAAGCAGTGTCACCACAAAGTTGAGACAATGGCCAACAAGGTGATCACACAAAGAAAGACATTGGGACAGGGAGAAGTTCTGCCTATTGGCTGCTCCTCTGCATTCTCAGTTAAACTCTGGAGTACCAAGCCCCATCAAATCCTTCAAATTGCTACTCATACTAGGTTTAAAAGTTGAAATAAAAATGTATTTTCTGGCACAATAATTATACCCCACAGATTTCCAAAGCACCTGTGAACCTTTCCATATTAGTCGAGTGGCACTTGCTGCAGCTGTCAGTCTCTGCACAAGGATCTTCCAATTTCTTCCTACTCAGCTCCACAATGAACTAGTCCTGAATGCGAGTCAATTTGAAAATGTCACAATGGAATACAAATATTTTTTATTATCAGATATTTCTGAGGATTGCAGAGACTCCAGTGTGACACTGAATAAAGACAGATTACCCTGCCCTCATAACTAATAACTTCACTGTGCTCAGCACCTTCATAACTATGTATTCATTTGTTACGTAGCAACTAATGTCTCTCCTCCCTATTTTCACTACAATATTTTATCCATATCAACTTTCAAATTTAGCTTCAACCCAGATAACTCTGATTTGCAGCTAGATAATGATCAGAGACTTTGGTGGAGAGAAATGAAATTCGTGTTGTACAGTGACCGTATACCATGAATTCAGCCTTTGTCTTCCAGTTGAACACTGATGAGCGAGTAGAGATGACTCAATAACAACAGAATGTAATGTTTGATATTATCGGCTTTAATCTCTGTGTGTTATTTCCAGGCAGTATTCTGAAATGCATATGTCAAATCTAGCAGTAAAAAACTGAATAGTTACATTTTATATAACAAAATGACACAGATCTGTATATTCTGCCACTGATGCTATTCAGAGATGTGTTAACCTTCAGCATAAATTGGTTCTATACATGGCAGTGTAACAAGTGCCAGGACATTTAGTCCTAGAATCCAACTGTATTGTTCATAAATTAAAACCAGTACATGTGTTTTGCTCTCTGTAGTATAATTCCTCTCTTACACTGACAAAATTTCACTGACACAGAAGTTTTTCTTTTACACATATACCTGCTAAAATACTCCAGAATTATTTGGGAGAATGTTTATGTTTGTATGCTTATCACAGAAGAGAGAATTATTTTGTTTAGATTTTAGTTTAAAAATCTGTTAAATGATTCATGTACTGCAATGAACCAGCTTCTGAATTTCCCACATCTGAAGCAATTGTTCTGTTTCACGTAACAAATGTGGCTACTATTGCAATGTTTTTTAGGTGTTCTTTGCAAGAAGGCCTCCTGGATTCACACCTTTCCGAAGCACTATGATGCTAAGCCAGCCACAGGAAGTTTCACATGATGACAAAAATGAAGGAGAAAGTCAAAGCCCTAGCACAGAAATGAGGAAAGACAACGGACAGGAACCAGAAGGTGAAGGTGAACCTGAGCATAAACACAGGCACAAACACAGGCATAAGCACAGGCATGGATTTAAAAAGGATAATGACAATGACAAAAGGCATAGGCATGACATTGGTTGTGGGCACAGAAGTGGCCATGGGTGTGGGCATAAAAAACACAGTAAAAAGAATAAACATAAACATCCAAACCCCAAATCTTCTGAGGATTCAAATGAAAGGGGTTTTAATCAAAATGAAACCCTCCCATCATCCAGTGCTGGAACTGCACTGGAGCTGGTTAGTACAGGGGTTGCAAGGGAGGAAACCAGTAGACCTGCAGAGCCACTAATTCTTCCCGATACTTCTTTATTTAATGGGTTGCCAGATCGCCCAGAATCTCCTCACCCCAGATGTCCTGGAAAACCATGGAAACCACTTGTGGGCTTTCCAGCCCCTCCTAGCTTTCCCAGAGAATTCACAAATGAGGATCTCTTGCCTTCTGCAGCAGAAAACATCGATCCAGCTACAGAAAACAATGAGGAAGACTTTGATCTCAGAGATGCTGTAGTATAATTCAAACATTGTATGATCCTTTTCAGAAGTGTTACATATAAAACAAGAAGAATACTGCCTTTTGAAATGTATAAAACGTGAAGAGGCAAAAGCTCATATTCCGTTAACTGAAATACTCAAGTAGGTCACCAGCACTTCTGGGGACCTACGACCATATGGCAATACTGTGTATTTGCATATATTTGCAAATATGTAAATCTGTGTAACTCATCTGCCTCAATTTTCTATAAGCACAAATCGAATCACTGTGTCAAATCTTACTGTATTATATTTAAAACAATGGCTGAAAGAATTCTACAGATTACATGAAGAATCTCAACCAAATATGGGTAAAACGGAAGACAATATAGAACAAGGGAGCCTCTCAGATATGTGAAATAATTTTTCTCTAATTTACTGGAGTGTATCATTTAAAGAACAAAATAAAACAAAGGAACCTTTTTACCTGGTAATTTCTTTAAACAAATCAATATTGCTACCAGTCTATCACTAGTGGTTGTTCTGTTGGATGAGATAATAGGGACAGCTAAGAGAATCCTAAATAAACCAGGTTTATTATTCCCTATAAATATTATGTTAACTAGAGACCCTGAGAAGCACATTGATTGGCAGATTTTCATTCAGCAGAGATGCACAAATACTACAGATCAGGTGACAAAATTACGAACTCTTGAGACACCTAAAATTTGTGTGCCTTCTTCCATTATTAGGTTGTGCATAATTTTGAGACTGGACTGATTTTTCTATTCTGGGTATCTTCCAAAGGTTGATTTTTTGGTGCAAGGTAGCTAAAAAGCACCAAATATTTCTTGCAAAATAAAATTTGTTTTCCCTCTGTATGGATGTGATAACTTATTCAGCTGGAAAAAAAAAAAGGTGACAGCAATAAATAAATAAATACTTCAATGCCAGATCAGTTCACCAGTTTGAAATGCTACTCCATCCTGTAAAGGGTTATTGACAGGGTGAAGTCCTACAAATGGTAACACTTCACTGATTTTGTTGTAAATGACCACAGTACTTGAAATCCCAGTGGAAATGTCCTCCACCACAGCTGCAATTCTGCTCATCCCAGCTGCTAGGATTGCTGTGGCATCAAGACTTTATACTCAACAGCTGGGAACAGGTCTTTTTGTGCTTCTACAATTGGTGAGGAAGAACTAGACAGGGGAAGTCTACTCAGAGAATGCCAAAGAGATGGGAACACAATCAGGAGGTCTTGGCATAACAGGCAAAGGATGATCTGCAGAGAGGAGATAGCTACCAAGAAAGGTCAGAAGACACAGAAGTGGAAAGAACAGAGGCAGTATGGCATGATACTGCTGAGGTGAAACCAAAAGAAAACAGCAAATTACTGGCAAAAATTGAAACAGAGTGAATGGGATGGAAAAGTAGGTGAATGTACAATCATCAAGGAACTATAAAGACAGGAATTAAAGAAGGGGGGCAAGAACAAAAAAAAAGCAAGAGAGGGGTCTCTGATTGTGCAGGAGAGTCCCCAGCACACCACAGAACAGAACTCATACTGCCTGAATCTAATCATTCCCTGTCAGTGTAGGCACACCTCCCGCTTTCAATGCCTGGTTCCTTTTTTTCTAATTGCATTAGAAAATTAGAATGTATTGAAAAAGTAAGGGAATTTAAAATTAGAAATATTGCCTGTGAGTATAAATTCAGCATGATTGTGTGGATCTGAACTTTTTTTTACACAGTGTAATTGGGTGCCATATAGGGATGGATGGAGACAGATATCTGTCATGACTGATGGTATTAGAACCATTATACTTCCTTTCTTACTGAAAATAATCATCCAGAAGTCATACAAACTAGCTGGAGCCAAATTTTAAAGAAAGATACAATAATAATAACCCCTGGATCCACCACTAATCAAATCCAGCCTTTTTAATGAATTAATTGCCTTGCAGCATAATATGCAAAGGGTATCTTCTTGTTTTGACAAGAACTAAACTTACAAAGGTACGCCAATGAAAATCTTGAGAGTTATCTTTAGTTCTCTGCTTCTTTTCTTCTTAATATTTGATTAGTATGATTTTGGCTGTAACTTGAAACTTTTCATGTATACTGAATTACTAACAGGAGTATAAGCTCAAAACAGTTTTTCTTTAAATTACAGTAGCAATTTAATAATTAATGCAAAATTACAATAAAGACACAAAGATGCAAATATAGGAAAAACAAAGTTTCATTTCCATTTCCAGTCTCCCTGATCTGAATGAAAAGACCATCACACTCTTGATGTGTTCTCCTGACATACACAACCACAAGTAGCGAGACACAGGACTTAGTGGTTGTTTACCATGTGCTATAGTGATAATGTGAGGTTTCATTATTGTTTAACACAAAGATGACAATTTCAATTTGTTTATATAATTTACAAAAGTAATTACTTTTAAAAAATCATTCTGGAATAAAAATCTGTGTTCCATGCCTAAAAATTCTGAAACAGAACATTTGGATATTTTTAGAACGGAACATTTCCATTTCTCATTGACGAGTTCCCACAGGAAGTTTCAATTATCACAAAACAGCACTTTCAGGTGGAAGAATCTGCTGTAAGAAAACTCAGGCCTGTTCTGCTCAGCTGCTGAAGAGCTCTGCAAAGCTCCTAGCTTCTCCTCCTGCCGGAATCACGCTGAAGCGCTTTATCCAGGGCCCGCAGCACCTAACGAGAACTTTCCTCCTTGGCCAGCAGATGGCAAAATTTTTGTCACAGGGTTTATGATCGCCAAATTTTGTCAGGTTTGTCATTGCCAGGAATGGTTTAGTAGGCTTAACACTCAGCGTTTCTTCTGGGTGAGTAACACTGTAGCTGAAAACATCCCATCTGTGCAATCTGTTTTAAATATTAAGCTCTAGCAATAGAGCTTCAACGTTTGCCAATTACTATAAGCAAAGTGTATAAATAACACTATAAATGTAATTTCATGAATATGAAAAATAAGGGCTACTCCCGCACCAGAAAAATTGCATTCTTACTGATACAGATAATCGGAACTAGGAGTCTGGGGTATGAAAATATGTCTGAATTAAACCTCTGTTTACTCATACTGCTGACATCCAGAGCCACATGATGGTCATTCTGCAGCTGTCTGAATTTAATGTGCTCCCTCCCTTGTTCGTTCCATCCGCGACAATGAGACAAAACACATATTTTAACTGACCATATGAAAAATTCCTCAGCTTTACTATGGATGGACTATTGGATTTTTGCCATAATTCAGACATGACCTTTTAATCACACACAGAAGTTCCAGTCATCCTCCAGTACTATGTTCACACAGTGTAAGCCATGGGAGAGAGCTGTGCAAACACCTGACATCAGAACATGTGGGGCATCGATGATGAACACTGCTATTTGATAGGATGTAAGAACCCATTTTTTCCCACGTTTTCTCAGGTCTCTCAGCCAGCAAGATAATTGCTCCCAGTTTAGTAATAACAGCTCTGAGGATAAATAAGTCTAAGTGGCTACAGAATTAGAAATTACACTACTACATGGACATCGTCATGTAGACAGTGCTGTACCAAATCCAATGTGCAAATTCCTCATATATTCTTTAAAAATAACAATGGGGATAGATATTTTCAATTCTGTAACCAGCTACTCACCCAGAATTCCTAATTGTGCTGTGTTTACAAGACCACACGAGTGTAATGCAGCTCCCACAATTTTAATTAAGTTTTGTGTGCAAGTTAATTTGGGAAAATGTAATTAATAACACAATGTTTCTACTGCATTCTAAAATAAGATGAAGGGTGCATTAAGGAGTAAAAAGTGAAGGTTTTTCTAGTTGGGTAAAGCATCTTGCTGCAATGAATACTCGTAATACTGCAGCTCCTGCAACGGTTTCAATCTGCTGCCCACTGAAAACCCAACCATAACCTTCAAAGGAGTAACTCCTACCATTATGGAGTAACAGGGATAGAAACCTCATTCTTTTCTCTTCTGCCATGACTACTCATAGTGCTGATCTGTCGGTTGAAAATCAGGCATTGAAATACTTCCTTATTCAAATTGAGCCACAGAAAATCAGAATTCCTTGCAGAATCCAGAGTCACACCAAAGGAGTACATTTGTTTCAAAAATGCAAAGACAGAATATATTTATGAGAGGCCCTGTATGAATTTGGTGGATGCCTCTCCACCTTCCACTGGATGCACTTATCACAGGATCCAAGACCACTTGGCTTGAAACAAAAGAAATACTATAGTTTCAGTAAAAAACAAGGGAACAAGAAAAGTGTAACTAAGGCAGAGAACGAACAAGGATGTATCTTTAACTGCAACTTAGATTACTGTAAGAAAACTCAAACAGTTGGGCTAGACAAGAATTGAGGATTATTGATTTCAAGTTGGGGAACATAATGCTTATCAACAGAATATCAATAGGAGCTATTGCATGCTTAAAGAAAGACTTTGTCCTACATGCCCAAAACACTATAGTTCAGTACCTTGAAAAATCCACCAGACACATGTAAAGGAACATTGTTTTATTTCTTATTCCAACCCTTAAGCATGTCAGCAGAAGTTAATTTCTTGCCATTTAATCCAATAGAAAAAAGACTAATGCCATAAAATATTATGAAGAAGTAAATCTACTGTAACTGAATTATCTTCCTTTTATGTGCCGATTGTTCTACTAGCTGTATACTAACTAAAAGAGTAGTAATGCTCACAAAATTAATAAAAACAAAGGGATATAATGGGACATAACTCAGGGTCTGCAAAAGAAAAAAAAATCAGTTCCAGAAGGAATCCAGAATTCAGACTGATCATTTAAGCAGTCTTGTGACTGCTAAACTAAAATCTCCTGTTTGAGTGCAGAAACCTGATTTACATTTTGCCAAGAAGTCTGTGCTCCCGTTAACCTTAAATAGCATTATGGGTACTCAGCATTTCAAAAATCAGGCCTTGGACCACTCAGCCAAAGCCTATCGTGTGGAAAGCTGATATTACCTGGAGTGGCTGAGATGGAAATTGAGCAGTGCAACACCTCAGAAAGGTAATTATGGGCAGCATTAGCCATCAAAGTAGCTTTTATATTTTACAGTGTTTTGGGAATTGGTGCAAGTCCTGGCATTAACCACAGCAGCACTAGTGGCTTAACAGCTTTTTTTTCCTGGCCCAAATACAGAGATTAGAGTGTTCTGGGCAATGTTTGCCATACTTCCTTTTTCTCTTGATCACTCCCACAATATAAACCAGGTGGAAGAAGCAGGCAAATCAAGCATAAACTACACGATCACCTCTTTCTTCAGAATTCAGTACAAACATGTGGACAGATTAGTAGATTTGCAAACAACTCCTTTGTCTTGTTCAGCTTCATTAAGTTGCTTTTCTATCATAAGACAACCAAGATGCCTCTGAAACTTTGACTCAAGTTGATAGATCTGTGGGCTGTAGCTGACAGTTTGGCACAGGAACAGCAGCCATATAAAGATTATTATGTGAGTGCACTCCACTCAAGACATTTCTGTATCAGCACTACTCTAGCTCTGCTCTTTTTCACTGTAAATACATACTAGCCACCATCAATCCATCAACTGGAACAAATAAATATTCATACTATTTGGAAATTTATGAGAATAGCTTGTCATTTAGCAACATTGTGCTTCTGCCCATCCCTTTGCCGATGAAAAACTATTACATTGATCTTACATTGCAACACTAACCATCCACTAAATATTTATATAAGGCAACTAAATTTTTGTCTGGATAGGGCCCATCCATTCCTTGTTTAGCACTTACTCTACAAAGAGGTGTTAATTATACAGTCATACTTGTTTGAATAATCACCTCATATCTCTGAAGAACCCAAACTGGTTTGACTCAGAAGTTCAGTGATCTCTTCTGAAGTGTAGCACCTAATGCTCTGTGGAAATCAGTCCTAACACAATTATTCACTCAGCAAGGCAGTATCAATTGTTCAGAGAAAGAGACTAAACCCCTTGCTGACATTGAACTAAATCACCATCACTTGTACTGCCAGGGGACGCCTCAGTCATGGATTAAGACTTGAACTTCACATGCACTGGCTCAGAGGACCCCCACAAACCTTAACAGGATGTTATCAACCCCGAGTGCACTGGGGAACAAAGTAAATCGAAAGACTGGTTCTAAAGAATGCAGAACACCTTTCCATAGCTTACAAGTTCGACAAATTAGTCTGAATCAAAAATGAGTCTGGCTAGTAAAAATACACTTGAATATCCAGTTCCACATGACAAACTTCGGAAATGGAAACTTACATATTCATGATTGATAGAGCTCACCCAGTGCCATTCATGACTGGGAAATGTATGAGCTAAACTCTATACACTCAAAGAATAACAATTTCACAGTGAGAGATGGTAATACTAAAAATAAAAATCTGAATCTGTAACATATACAGCCTGAACTACTCAGTCGTACTACCAGGCTGCATAGAAAAAAAAATTCACTCTGACCCAAACTGCAAACAGACTACAGGAGAACAGTCAAACACTATTTGATAAATGGTGATAAAGTGCAAAACAAGAAATTGTGAGAAAGGGCTGATCTATCCAAGCACAGTCAATAACACAGAAAACAGATGGTTAAGCCATATCAACACAGGAGTATCAACATAGCTAAGACAGTGTTATCGCTGCCTCCACAGTTTGTTTTATTCTCCTGAAGGCCTCACCGTGCAAACATGGCAGGTGTGCTGGGTTTGCTGTGCAGGGCTCATGGGTTCAGACACCTCAGAAACATCCTAATGACTGGGAGAAGAAGCAGGGGAAGGATAGCAAAAATATGTGACATGATAGACAGATGTAGAAACAGCAGCAGCAGCTTTTGCATGAGTGTGTTGCAGATAATTCTGTAATGATATTGATGTCTTAAACTACTACAAAGCGCACGCCATTAAAGAGATCCCACAGAAAGCATGTCTGATGTTGGTTCTATAGTCAGTATACTTGAGTATCTAATATTAATTTTTATTTATTTATTATACATTTCCACTCAAAAGACATTTACTTAGATAACAGAAAACAAAGGATCATTGATAAAAGGTTGATAACACATCAACATATCACAACAATCTTACCACAAAAAACATAATTTCACTTGCATTTTGAAAGGCTTCACAGCACTGCACAGCTGAATGTAACAACTGAGACATTTTAATACATACAAACCACATTCATCAGCTCAAGACTATGCTGAATTTTTCACCACCACTTTTTCTTCTTGTTTATCTCCCTACTGAGTTTTTTCATGGCTGTCTTTACCCAGGGTAATAATGTTAATGCCCAAGTAGTATCAAAAAGCAGCTACCTTGAAGCAGCAGTGAGTATTTTCTAAAGGAAAAAGTCACTCTTCTTCTCCCTCCTTTCTTTGCAGCATTTCCTCCTGAAAGCACAGGAGTGTGCTTGCTTGCTCATCACTCCTGCTACCCTAAACAACTGAGATAGCTTTGTTCTTCTGCACCAGCAGTTCTGCTCATGAACACTGACACTGAATTTCCTTTTTTAGACAGCAAGGACGCAGACTTTCTTCCTCTTCTCCCTCCCTCTGCCTCGCCTCCCCTCCCCCTCCTACAGTCTTTGCTGTGCCCTCATCTTACCTTCAACAGCACAAGAAATCCATGCTGCAGTTCTTTTCCTCGTTAGCAGCTCTATGGCAACAGCAGTTCTGAGGCAGCAGTCCTTTACAGTTCCCACTTCATTCTCCTTCCTTCTGCATAAAGATACACAGCCTGTTAGCCCAGGAAATCAGCAAAGACAATTCTGATGTGATGTAAATTAGTGAACACAATTCCACAATTATTTCAGAAAAAAATGTGTGTTCCAGGGGATATAAAGTTGTATTCCCAGAAGAGATGAATATTAGCAATGCAAATGAATAATATTAAAGGAAATCAGAGAAATCCTTTTGGGTAATTAACTGTAAAATCACTGTGATAACTCAGCTTTCTTGGACTGAAAGGTGAAAAAAGAGAATTCTGAGCTTAAGATGTACACAATATTACATTCAAATAAAGTCGTCTAAGAATTTGTCATTGTTTGATGGCGTCTTTATTTGTTACCAGCACATAAATTAAATCAGTGCTTTGTTTGTTAAAATCCTGCTGAAATAAAGGTAATAATGGCATACAAAATCTTGTAGTCTTGTAACCCATGGAAAAGTATATACCAGAATACACTTAGAAATGGTAACACAAACGTTAGAGAACAAAAAAGTGATGAAGGAAAAACTATCAGTAATTGGGTAGTTACTGAGTACTACAGTATCTGCCTGCTTCAAAATCAGGATTTTCCTGATTTCTTACTTTGTTTCTTCTAAATTAATCAAAACAATGAGCTACAAATAAATGCTGAATATGACAGCAAAAAAACCCAACTACTTAAGACTCAGAAACAATTATTAGCAGAAGCTCTTAAATTAAAGCACAAGATAAAAATACTTGGAATAGAGGCATATACATTCTCTCTATATACTGCAAAAAACTGCCAGTATTTTGTAATCTAATCACTTTTATCACATGTACAAAATAAATGAATCGATATATTCCTGCAATTCAGCATGAACTCGCATTTCTCTCTCCTGCTGTGTAAAGAACAAAGGTTTCTGGCCACTGCCAATTGCTGTGACTGGATGTGTTAAAGTGCATGTCCTCGACTGGCATGAGCAACACCACAGTTACTCCTGGCTAAAGGAAAGGGATCGCCTGCATCCTGTCTGTGCTTCCATCAGTCCATGTCCACGCTTGCTGGAAAATGCGGAAAACAGGGACAGGTGCTCCTGGGCACAACCTGAGAGGAAAACATTGAATTCCTTACTAATCCAGCACCTCACATTTCCATTTTTGTCTCATCCAAATTCAGTTGGCAAACAAAATAATATAGAACAGCATTCTGGGATGGGTTGAAGCACAAACAGCTGGGGCTAAGGACTGCCCTACAGAGGCTTCCTAGCACTAAACAGAAGCCCCAAAAACCAGAGCAGTTACATTTAGCAGCCCACTTGGCACTTCAGCTTCATGGGCACACAACTGGGACTCAACCACAAGAAGAACATCTCTAACATGCATCTCTAACACTGTTAAAGAGAAAAGCCTTGGAATAGTTACATTTTTCAACTAAAAAAAATCTCAGAAAGATTAAGAAACCAAACAAATAAAATGATTAAACAAGTCACAATGTTGATCTTGATTAATTTTTTAAACTTTTTTTGAACTTTTCCCCACCCTGAGCTTGCTGCTTTGCAGACTGAAGCACAGCTCACAAAGCAATCAGTCCCAGCTTTACAGTTGAAGAGGTTCTTCAAAGAGAGATAATAATTTTCATTTTATAAAGAGACGAAAAAAGGGCACAAAGCTGAAACTACTCATCTATAGTTTCATATTGTGCCAGTACCAGTGACAGAAACAAAACTTGGGGAATCTGAGCTATAGTTACCTGAAGAACTGAACAGTCTCAATTTCTTCATGAAAAGTAAAGCTCAGTAGGAAACTTACAGTTTGTAGGAATTAAGATTTACCTTGAGGCCAACACTTCTGATCACACAGCTTGTTTTATTAATGACAAAGTATTTAACTTTATTGTTAACTTTTACATGTTATAACAAGTTCTATAAAGTGCAAAATAGTGTTGTGAAGGTTAAAATACTCTGATAGAGAAGAAACAAGAGAATTCAGTTAATATGCAACCCTGGACATGGACAGAAAGAGCTTCTGTTAGGGAAAAATGAAATTATTTCTGTGATGTCTTACTGCTTAGGGATGTACACATTTGAAATATTCTGACAATAAATACAGAGTGTATTACAGCCTACAATACACTCAAAGCAAAGCTCTCTGTGCAGTGCTGTATCAGCTGATTAACACCAGACATTTTGTTGTCACTAATTTGAGATAGGCCCTCATAACTCACAGTGCTGCTCACACGCTCTGGAAAGCACAGGGTGTTTGTTCTGACATCCAAAAGTGTGACTGGGATGGGGACGGACAGAGTCACATGGCTTGTTGCTGTCACCAGTCAGGACACAGGGCATCTATCAAGGTACACATATCTACAGCATACGTTAGAGATTAGTACTTTTTTTTACCACTAATGGGTCTTGTGAATTTACCCCTGTAGAAGCCAAAGAACTGCTTGGCCTTTTTGGTGTTTTCATCTTGGGTTTGGTTCCCACGCATTACTTCCTCCTACTAAGCACATAACACTCAACGTTTTTACCAATAAGGAAAGGTACTCAAATTAAATACAGACATCGGTGTGCCTGTAGTGGCTGTTCCAAAACTTAACCAACTGAAATCAGCAATTAAAAAATGCAAGCAATGTCAGTGGATTGCAAATTTGTATAATCATGAGAGTAAATAATGTGCAGAGATGGTTAACCAATAGCAGAAGGAAAATGGTTTTCTTCAAAATAATGCACAGGCTTATATTTACCTTTCTCTCAGAACTGGAAAAAATGTTCTTTGCAGATCATCTCACAGAAATATCTGACATGCAGTATTTCATGGCTTAAAAAATAAATGTAGCCACAACTGTGTCAGGATGTTGTCATGTGCCACCTGGTTCATCTCTCAGCTTTATTTACTTTTGTAATACAAAGAACAAACTCTACCCGGAAAGTAGCCTCCAACTTCTATCAAAGATTTCTAGGCCTCCTTCCATTACTGATCCCCATATTCTTCAAGGATTTGCCCACATATAACCTCTGAGGCAAATAATATCACCACCACATTACAGAGAAGAAAACTGAAGTGCATAAAGAGCTCTCACTCCAATAAAAGTCAATGGCAAGTCTAATAAATATCATCTGCTCAATTTTAGTGCTAAAATTCCAGTCTGTGGTCACACCAGGAGTCCTTAACACAACGGAGGAACCGAGCTAAGCTGATTTCATGTCCTGGGCTTGACTAAAACCTTGAAAACTTGGAAACAAAGAATCTAAGTGCTCAATCAAGAACATTCAAGACGTAAAACTGTAATTATTGAGTTTTATAGCATGCAGAGGGCTGGATGACTACAAAAATCATAGAAAGAAAAGCATATTTCTGTTTTAAGCATTTGGGTTAAGATTTTGTGCCAACATTCTTCTTATTACCAGAATTGTTACTAAAATTACAAGACCACCATAAGTGATTCCATATGACAATTTTCTTATGTTACACTCATTTAAAGAATTAACAGTAATTTACATACTTCCACTAAGAAATTAAATACTGACTTTCTAGAATTAAGCCTAGTTTTTTATTAGAAGACCAACCAAATGCTAACCAAAGTGAAAGGGAAATTTTTCACAAATTCAAAGTTTTGGATGAAACTATACCCACTATAAAATAAAATATATAAAAAGTAAAAGTAATTAACTTCCCTTAGTTCTATAGATTTTTTGACCCCCTGGGAGAGGGCTGAGAAACCAAGGTTCCTCTGAGGGCCCAGAGCACTTCTGCTACTTCCTTTTCAGCAGCAGCTTACAAGAACTGTCCCACTGTATAAAAGAAACACCATATTTCTTAAAAATTCAGAAAGAACTTCATTATTCCAGAGTCAGAAATAAGTAACAAATAACTCCAAACCTTTAGGTGGGAGGGTCACTATGAGTCTGAACTTAAACTTTAAGGAGATGAATTAATGGATGAATAACCTGAAAGATTAAATTCACACAGCTTTGCTGTTTATGAAAAAAAAGGGAAAAAAAACCCCAAGTAAATTAGTCTTAAATAGTTTAACAAATTATTATAATCAAGAAAAAAATACATCTAACTGGGAATGAGAGAACATAAGCTAAGAAACAAAATTCTGCACAACAACAAGTGAAGCAGGAACACTCCTTGGAGATGTGTGCTCCAAGCAATTAGGAAGCACAAGCCACAAACCACCCCGCATACATTTCAGACAAGTGAGTCAGCTGGCCAGCAAAAGGCCCCATCCACCCCACATCCTCTGCACAAGCCTGAATATCTTGAATAGACTGAGCATGTGGGACAATTAAATCAACCAAAGCAGTTTAAATCCCACTGCCTTTCCATAGTGCTTGGCACCTAAATAATTTAAGCATCTTTGAATATGTTCCTTATTAGCCTAGTGCACAACTATTCAGTGAGGCAGAGAGGAAAATCTGGATGTACTTTCAATTCACTCAACAGGGACATCACTGAGATTTCACAACACAAATTTGACTACAGTTACAAGACTAGAAATATCTGTCAAAACATAACGAAGTTGTAAAATAACTTTTAAAAAGGATGACAAAGCAAGCCTAACAACCCAATGTACTAAAGTCATCAAAATGTGCATTCCAGATTACACTGAAGTACTACAGAATACAAAGCCAGCATTCTCAATCCATTAAAAACACTGTATCTTATAAATTCTTATTGTTCAGCTTTTTTAGATTAGTAGTTTCAATGGAGCGACCAAAAATGCTTGTTAGCATTCATGACACACTGACTGCATTTAAATAACAAGCATGGGATTCCAGGAATTTGGACTTTCTTTCTCCTCTGGAGGTTTTCCAGAACCTATCCACTCCTACATCTGAGGAAGCATGCTTTTGTTTATGCAGGATCCTTTGGGACTGATGAACTGAAAACATTACTTCTTGCTAACAACACCCTAACAAATCATCTTGATCCTTAACATGACCTACTGTGAGCAAACTCTCTCTGTTTACCATTACCTTCCTTGCCCTGCCAGTCATGGCAATCAAATAATACACAGTCTGAACCCTGGCACCAGACTTCAAAATGCAGGAAAAGAATTCTGGGATCTTGCAGGTTTCCTGTGAAGTACCTGGCAGTTTCATGGCAAATTCAAATCATGCCATGAGATTATTAAAAGGAGATTTCTGAGATTTCCTGATGCACACTGTACCATTGCCTTTGCCAGATTATTGGTGAGCAGGGATTGCTCAAGTGGAGCTCAGTTTCAGGAGGTGTCAGCTCCTACTGCTTTCTTTAAATACGTCACTCCTTACTTCAGTCTGCATGAATAATCACTGGAAACCCAGCTGCTAAACCAGCTAGTCCATCTGTCACCCTGTTAATAAATGTATTATTATGTTCACTCTCACTAAAGAGCTCATGATTCACTGGGATTGTCTTTTTGGGAAACATCTACAGAAGTATATTAGGTGTACATATATATGTGGCTGTAGATCCTATCTTTAGCAGCACAAACACATCATTTAGTGTCTTCTGGGTATCCCTTCTGCCTGAAGAGAACATGAACCTGGTCCTTGGGGAGCAAGTTTTCAGTTAAGGCTGCTCTAAAAATCTTAATCTGATTTAAGCCAGGGGACCACAAGAAATCCCAATGTCATTACAAGACTTTTGTCAGTGACAAAATCTGACCTTTTGGCACCTCTCAGTTTGATGGTTCCTGCTCAGGACACAAATAATTCCAGGCAGAATATGGCTAACACTGGCTCAAAAATACACAAAGTAGAGATGAACACACATGAGAAGGCTGTTTGCACTACTGTAACCAAAGAGATATTGCTCAAACATTGTACAGAGGTTTTAAAGAGTATAAAATGTAGGATTTTTTCCTCTAGTGCAGTTAGGGGTCATTGCTAATACAAGAAGCCTGGATACCTTGTTTCATAAAAAGAGAAGACTGATTCTGTGTTTCCAACCAGTTGCTTGAAGTTTACAAAACAAAATTTTTTTCATCTTTTCATTTGGTGAAAGAAGTTGATGATTTCCACTGGAGGAAACACTGGGTTCCTTTTCTCATATAGCTTCAGATACCATATGGATGTGCAACATCCATATGAATAAATGCCTTTCACATGGGAACTGATGATTTGTTTCTTAAATCATAACTTCATTGTTCCAGTCATACAACACTTGAGGCAAATAGAGCATCTGCCAAGGGGCCACTGGACTAAAACTAGAGGAGTGTCATGTCACTGCATTAAAACAGCCCTGAACCAGAGCAAATAACATGACCAAATAATTTGATCAAATTCTGCCAAACTCTGCCATGACTACGTGACAGCAGAAACCAGTCTGCTCACAGGCTTTTCTTTATATTTAAGCATTGGGTGAATCAGAAATGAACAAAATCTCAGATACAGGGATATTTCAAGCTCATCAATCAGGATTTTGAAATATCAGGAGCCCAGGGGGACCTGTTGGCTCTGTAGTTGCCTAATGCTAAGAAATCTTGGCATTTAATCAAGAAACCCCCCACTATTTTAGCCAGTAAATGACAATATCAATTTTAAAAATTGTCCCTCTTGATTGAAGATAATAATTTAAATTGTTTTTCAAGGGTTTTTGGATTATTATTTTTTAGTATAATGAAGTTTGGCCAAGTGATGTAAAACAAGATTTGCAAGAGCAAGCTAGAGCAATGAGAACAATTTCTCCCTAAAGAAAGCCAGGAAAGCCTTATTACTGGAGAACAGTTGTCAAGTCTGAACACTTAAAGTGATGTGAATACTGGAGCAGTCTGAAATGACATTGATTTCTTTATTGGAAAATATAAAGTAGATACTTGTTTCTGAGATGCCATTTCAGGTCTGTGAAGAATGATGCCTAACCTTCCCGAAATTCCCACATCTGGAAATCTTTTCCTCTCAGATTTGCAAATCTACTAAGACTTAAATGCAGTGCTTGAATAAAAATATTCATCAAATCAAATTCAACAGCTTTCCTAATAAATATTCAAGATCCTTAACAAATATTCAGTAGTGTTATTTCTCCATTTAGACTCAAATTACTTTTAATGCAGTGGGAAATCTAACTGCGCTAGCCCAAAACTGTGTTCACGTACTTTCTTCAGTCCATCCTGTTTGTTTTTCAACCAGGGGTTAACAGCCCAGGCAAACTGGCATCATTCATTTAAAAGGCCTCTGGCTATTGTTGTGTGTCTATCTGAACTGAAAACACAAGAAATATCCTCAATATTTTCTACTCAGCACGAGTGGACAGAAAGAACTTGAGAGCATTAGGATGGGCTGACAGTGGAGCTGCATTTATATAATTTTGCTGGGATAGTGGTAGGTTGTACTATTTCTACAGATAATATTGCCCCAGCAAATGTAAGAGGATTTAAGGTATATATAAGTCTTTGAGAGGTTCCCTTTATAGATATTCTAGATGGTTCTAGACAATTTACAATATTCTAGACAAGTAAAGGGTTGAGTTTTTCAAGTACTGCCTCCATTTCTTCATATATAATCACTATGGAAACAGGCTACAAAGTGATACACATAAACCATACGAAGTTGGCTCAGAATTATTGCTTATAATTGATATTACTTGCCTCCATAAGAAATATTGATGAATAGATTATTGTGAAACCTGAAAAGAGCATTAAAACGATTGATATTTTTTCTACCACAGTAGAAAGCGTCGGGCATGATCATGCAATCGGTTTGCACAGTAACAGTTCTCTTAGTGCTTTATTTTGGACTGCACTAACCTTTAAATCACTCTTGCCAGGCTTTTTCATGGACACCGCTGTACTGCGACCTGCAGCACATCACAGCACCGTGCTTTCGGCAACACCCTGAGGACCACCTAACCTGTCTCCTACAAATACTCCAGCATCCCCTTCAGGAATGATCCACCCTTAGCGCCTCGGGACAAGTTTGCGGGATTCAGCCACGGGCCCACCGGCCTGCACGGGGTGCGAGCCC
>VXAX01007850.1:978009-997507 GCA_013399835.1 Leptocoma aspasia | reverse complement strand
CCCCCCGCCCCCCCCGCCGCTCGCCGCCGCGGGAGCGCGCGCTCGGTGCGCCCATGGCCGCGGCGTCGGGCCCAGCCCCGGGAGCTGGGCACGGGCTTTAGTGGCGCCCAGGCCACTGAGGAAGAGGGGTGGGAGTTCGTCCATTGGCAGAAGCCCTGAGCACCTGCTGAAATGATCTGTCACGGGTCCCGCCGCTGTATTAGCCGAGGTGTCAGTTCGCTTCTGCGTGGTGGTGGCTCCTGTGCTAACAGCATGTTCTCTTTTGTGGCAGAGACCATGGCGGCCCAGAGGGAATGGAGCCCGATGGTGTCATCGAGGTGAGCACTTAGGAACTTAACTGAGAATTCAATCACTGGGGGACAGGGGTATTTGATTTATTATTTTTTATTTTTCTTTATTACAGAGCAATTGGAATGAGATTGTTGACAATTTCGATGATATGAACTTAAAAGAATCCCTCCTAAGGGGCATTTATGCTTACGGTTTTGAGAAGCCTTCAGCTATTCAGCAGAGAGCTATTATTCCATGCATCAAAGGTATGCAGTAAATTCATTAATACCAACACTGGATAATTACAAAAGCATTGTAAAAGGCATACATTGTTTCATTAGTGTGCAGTAATAGCTAATTTTAATCTTCATTGAACAAGTGATATGATGGTACACCATCTTTCGGGACTGACCTGAAATGGAGAGAACTCTTTAGTACTGATCACTTACTTCAAGGGGAATTAAATAAAACTAACATGATTGACCTGTGTGGGAGCAGTAAATGTGTATCCTACTTTTTTTAGGGTATGATGTGATTGCTCAAGCTCAGTCAGGTACTGGCAAGACAGCCACATTTGCTATTTCCATCCTGCAGCAGTTGGAGATTGATCTCAAGGAGTCCCAGGCACTAGTATTGGCCCCTACCAGAGAACTGGCTCAACAGGTATTGATAGTGTAGTTTAAAAAAACAAAAAACCGTGTGTTGCATAGGTTTCAGGTTTCACAACTGTGAGACAACCTTACCAGACTTCTTAAGGGGCTGTCATCAATGTCCATTCAGAACCCTTTTTGTGTCAAGTAATGGGGGATACAAACTGGCTTCTGTCCCGCAAGTTGTCTGCCTCCTTGAAGAGCTGAATTAATGCACATGGAGGGTGTGCTGGGGCAAGGGTGCAGGAGGCAGCTCCTGTGCTGTGTGTAAAGCGGAGAGAGCATCTTCAGCAGAAAAACACATTTACTAAAGCACAGTGTTCTGAGTGGAAACAAAAAATTGACTTGTTTGGGAGCTATTTGAACTTAAATGCAGTTGTGCAACATGAAAACTGCAGTGCGCATTTGGTTACTTAAATGGTTTTGTATCTTTGTATGTTTTGCTGACAACATAATTGCATGTCTCACCTTCAAGGCTCGGTATTCTGCTATGCTAAGTGGGTATGTGGCAATAACTTAAAGAATACTTGAATATTTAGGATAAGTGGATTAGTAATGTGGGGTCTTAAAATGCAATGTTGAACTAAATCTAAAGTAGAAAACCTACAGTCATTTTCAACTAGACGGTACTGAAATGCCAGTGCTATGTGACAATTTGTCAAGGTAAAGCTTAAATGTACTAAATCAGAAAAAAAATACAGGAATAAGGGCCTTTTATCAAAATGTTATGCCTTTGTTCTACTCTAAAGCTGTTGAGGTGAGACTCTCTTTGAAACGTGGCTTATAGTGGTGCCCTTGGAGAGCATTGACAGAAAAGTGTTCAAGTGCTTACCGTGCAGGCCTGAGCAGCTGAGAGCTCTTGCTCACTTCTAGTGGCCCTGCCTGCTCTTAGCTTACTAATTGTCTCAGGGCAGTCACTCAATCAGTGAGTTCAACCACTAAGAACAAAAACATAACTGTTCCTCTGTCTTCTGGTTTCTAGGTAGCAACTTGAGTTATGTGTAATTTGGGTAAAGTTTTTATAGCAGCTCTCAGTTCCAAGAGCTCCATAGTCCTTGTTTGGTGTCTTGGCTTCCTAAGTCCAGAAAAGCTAATAATAATGGGGCTTAAGCTTTATTGTCCTATGAATTACTAATAGAAGGTTCTATTTTAGATTCAGAAGGTAATCCTGGCCCTTGGAGACTACATGGGAGCAACATGCCACGCTTGTATTGGTGGTACCAATGTGCGCAATGAAATGCAGAAACTCCAGGCTGAGGCTCCGCACATCGTGGTGGGAACTCCAGGGCGTGTGTTTGATATGTTAAACAGGCGCTATCTTTGTAAGTATGAATCTCATTGTGCACTTGGTAATAAATTTCCAGTGAAAGCCTGATAACCACTAAAAGCTTCAGTGTATTTGTTGTCACTGTAGAGAGTTGTGCTGGAAAGCTTAGCAGTACAGAACCATGATGTTTGTAAAGGATTTGTGCGTTTCTGAAACTTCATGAGATGCTTCTCCTTTTCCAATAGCACCAAAATGGATCAAAATGTTTGTTCTGGATGAAGCTGATGAAATGCTGAGCCGTGGATTTAAGGATCAAATCTATGAGATCTTCCAAAAACTAAGCACAAACATCCAGGTAAAAAAGCTTTTACACGGTAAAGTGCTGCATTTTTTACATGGTAAAGTGCTGAGATTTGGGTACAGTGTGGCTGAGAACTGAAGTTTACAAATGAAAATGGCTGTACGGGATATGTGCTAACATAGAGTAATATATTGTAGGTTGTTTTGCTGTCAGCTACAATGCCAATGGATGTGTTGGAAGTGACCAAAAAGTTCATGAGAGATCCCATCCGTATTTTGGTGAAAAAGGAAGAACTGACTCTGGAGGGTATCAAGCAGTTCTACATTAATGTTGAGAGAGAGGTGGGTATTGGTTATACTTGCTCTGGCAGGAGGAGTTAGGTTCTTTTCCCTTCTTGTTAAAGCACTGTGCTAAAATTGTAGAAACCAAGGCTGAGCTTTAGTTTCTGCAATAATGCTAGTAGAGTAAATGCAAGAAGAAGAAAAACTATGCACTAGATCAAAAAAGACTAGGGTGGACCTCTTTCTTAATGTCCAGTGTCCTGTGTCTGAAGATTTGGTGCAACAATTGATGCAAAAACTTCATTTAGTTTTCAGGTTATACGGAATGTAATTAATTGTGTGCCAGAGCATGCTTAATCAGTTGTTGTATTTGAGTTCTATTCCTTGTTTAAAGTTTGTGTTACATACTGAGCTGTCTGTGTCATGATGCATTTCCCGATCATCTTTGTTCTGCTCAGGAATGGAAGCTGGATACTCTCTGTGATCTGTATGAGACACTGACCATTACACAGGCTGTTATTTTCCTGAATACAAGGAGAAAAGTAGACTGGCTTACGGAGAAAATGCATGCCAGGGACTTCACAGTCTCAGCTCTGGTAAGAATTATTACTTCCAGTTACTTCTGAAATGCTGTGTATCTATCTACTGGAAAAGAAATGGTGAGAAGGGATGTAAGTGAGAAGCAGGAAAGTTATAATATAGCTGTGCAGTGCTGTATTATCGTTCCCCCTGCTTAAAGTAAAATGTTTCCTTTCTATCCCTACCTGCTTCGTTCCCACAGCAGGTAGGGACGCTGGGTTTCATACATGTTTTTGTTATTGAAAGGATTCTCTGGTTTGGAGCATTGGAACTCTACTAATTGCAGCATTTTGTTTTAACTGCAGCATGGTGACATGGACCAGAAGGAACGGGATGTTATCATGAGAGAGTTTAGATCAGGGTCTAGCCGTGTCCTGATCACTACTGACTTGCTGGTGAGCATTGCCTTCCATTGGACATGTTCCTGTTACAGCCTTGTCCCAAAAGCTTCATAATTAAGTTATGGTTTTTGTAACCTGAACTGTTGGGAGCTTTTTGGAACAGCAAAGACCATGCTCCACTATGGACTACACAGTTGTAGTTCATAACTAATGATGTGGTTGACAAAAGCCCAAGATAGATAAATTTGAAAATAGCCCCTGACTTGGCAGTAAAGACTTGGTGTTGCTTTGCAGGCTCGTGGCATTGATGTGCAGCAAGTGTCCCTGGTTATCAATTACGACCTGCCGACCAATCGTGAGAATTACATTCACAGGTCAGTTGGCTCTGCCCCCCAGTCAGTCCCTGTGCTGTGCTGGATGTGGGCATTTGCACACACCCTCCTCACCTGATCCTGTAGTCCTCACCAAACCAGAGGTGTTAGCATCCATGCATAAACCTCTCAGAGCTAGCAGGAAATAAAAACCACTTGGGGATTGGCTTTCTAAAGGCCCTGCCTTGCACAGCAGTGGTTCTGAAACAAGGGAGGAGCAGAATTTTTTGAACACTTAAAGCAGTGGGAAAACTTAGATATGTGACAGGTTTCGGTGATGACTGATGAACCTTTGAGTTGTGGGGAAAATGCCAGCAACTGAACTGCCTTTAGTCAGGTAGGCTGTGAGGGATGAGTGTGATACTGTTACTGGTGCAACATCTTGACAGCAGGGTCAGATTGATCTGGGTTCTGGCTGATGTGGAGTTGCTGCTGCTCAGTGGCAAGACAGACCTTCCTTACTCTTAGCTTGTAGGGCTGCCTTTGCTTGTGGAGGTTCAGCTGTGTCCATGTTGTGTGTGCCATGTTTGCTCTTCGTGGCTCCTTAGTGGGATTCTTCTCTGTGGTGTGTGTCTTCTGGTAGCAATTTGTTTCCCTAGGTTTAGTTTACTGCTTCTAGTGACTGTCCCTAAATTAAGTAAACTGTGCTTTGTTACTTGATGTAAAAAAATACAGGAGTCGATAGCAGCAGTTGATGACACAAGATGGTGCTCAGAAACGACGTTGACGTAATTTAGGACGTGGATTCGTAAGCGGCACAGTTTGAATAAAGAGCGAGTTGGTATTTATTTATTTATTTTGTCATGATTATCCCCTAAGTTTTGTGAGCCCTTTCTGTGTATTTAGCTCTTGCTGGCAAGGTGCTCTATTGTGCAGTCTGTAGGAAGGTGGAGCTCACGGTGGGTGTAACTAAACCGCATGCACTGATGTGTCAGTGACTGATGTGGGCTTAAACACGAATGTTGAACTGGAATTTTACTCTCCAAAGAAAACCCAACAAAAACCCTAAGTTTTCCCACTGGAAACAGTTAGGTTGAATTAAAATTCTGAAATTTAATGCGCTGTTCATGTTACTGGATAAAATTGGATTAATCTAGTAACAGTCTGATTGTTAAACAACAGCGTGTGCTCTGTGCTTGGGCGTGGATGCATGAGGGGTGGGTGCATAGTTGAACAGAGGGGAGAGAGACTGACCCAGGACTTCAGAACACAGCACCAAGCATTAAATAAAGACCTTACTTTGCAGCCAAAGAGTTAACCGTGTGTGCCCTGCTGCCTGCCACGGAATGGACCTGCTGTGCTGCTGGCACCAGCTGCTGGTTTTTCCTGACCAGATGTGACTTGTGTGGCAGCTGGCCCTCTTAAGGCAGCATAGGCTGGCCAGTGGCAGATAAGAGCAGCAGTCAAGAATGGATCTTGCAGACACTGTAAAGCAGATGGGCATGGTTAACTTGGGTGTAAATGTGTTTTCTTTTTGTGCAGAATTGGCCGGGGTGGCCGTTTTGGCAGAAAAGGTGTGGCTATCAATTTTGTCACTGAAGAGGACAAGAGGATCCTGCGAGACATTGAGACTTTCTACAATACTACAGTGGAGGAGATGCCGATGAATGTGGCTGATCTCATTTAGTCCCCGGGATGAGGTGGTTGTGAATCCAGTGCTCGCTGTTGCTGAATAGGCGATTCACAACGCGCATTGTGCTTCTTTCTTCGGGGATATATTGAATCTTGTCTCAATGCTCATTACGGATCAGAAATACAGATTTTTGATAAGAGAAGCGACTTTCTGTCGTGAGCTCTTGTGGGGAAAGCCCTTGGCTTTGTCCACTTTAGGGTTAGACTGTTGGGGTTGGGTGGAAAGTCATGGGGTCTGTAAATTTTTTCTTTATTAGAAATTTATTTCCTAGTTCCATAGAAGTGGTTGTATTAGATGTTCTTTATCATTTAATAATTTACTTATGGACTAAAAGATATAAGTGCTGTATAAAGTCAGCCAATTATGTTAAACTAGCCTACCTTCCTTTACTGTATGTACTTACACCTCAGATTAAATTGGAAAGGCCTTTCAAAATCTCTAAACTTTTATAAGAGCATTAAAATGCATTTTTGTTTCATATGTATTTATTCAATAAAGTATTTAATTAGTGGTAAGTGTGATCTGGACCCTGTTGCTAAGCCCCAGCAAGCAAGCAATCATACTATTGTCTTAGTTAGGGTTAAACCCAGTAAAATTTGCCATATTGCACATGTCTTAATGAAGTTTGAATGTTCAATAAAATACTTCTATATTCACTTAAATTGTAAATAGTTGCTTCTTGGGTTCATGGGAGGGTGGCAGCAACCTGCTCTGTCTCAGGATGGGAGCTGAAGGTGGCAACTGCTGCAGCCTTGTGCTTGTGCCCACAGCTCTTGTGCTTTGTCATTAATTGCAGGGGTGGTTCTGGACTCAACAGGGTGAGCTTCAAATACCAGTGTGGCCCTGGGTGACAAAGCTCTGAGGTGCTGCACCTGTGTCCTTCACACTGAAACATCCTTTCATCAGAGAAGAAAATGGCTCACTTAATAATTGGTGCTGGCTTGATGAAAAAGCTCTGTACTGCATCATTTATGCTTAATACCTGTCCAAGGGTCTATTTTTTTCCCAAATCATTCGGGAAGGAGGGACAGGTGGTCAGAACATCTCTGAAAGGGTATGTCCCAAAGATGCTCATCCAGGTCACAGCTTTAAAATGGTTTGTTAGCAAGAACGGAGTGAGATGCCAGGAAATCTGAAGTGACACTTCCAGAACATGACCTACCCTTTGCTGAACTTTTTTTTTCTTGGAGAGCTTGAATGGAATAAAAGTTGCAGCACGTTTATTATTGAAGTGATTTTTGCCACGTTTAACCCCAAAGGATCAGATACAAAATGGTGGAGGCATGGGCTGTGCTCCTGCCGGAGTTGGGTTCAGCCTGAAGCTCTGTTCTACAGGGATGTGATCATTTTGCCAAGTCAGTTTATTCCAGGCCAGTACAGGCTACAAGGAATAATGTCCCTTCTGTCTCCGCCTACAGCTGATGAAGACTTTAGTATAGATATGCTCACTTCTGATACATTTGTTTCCATGTGTAAGTGCACAACAGTGAGCTGCACAGTAGGAGCATTACAGACTCCTCTGCTCTTTACCCAGTGTAAAAAAATTGAACAAAATACTCTAGCCTCAGGTTTTCCAACTGCAGTGCAGTCCTTTTATTGCAAAAAAACAAACAGTACAAAAGTACAGAGGTCCCTGCTCTGAGAGCCCCAGCCACCCCTTGAACAAAGGGCTGCTGGAGGAGTCAGGTGTTCTGTGTGAGCTGCTGCATCACAAGGGCACAGAGACTCATCAGCTGCAAGAATTCATCAGCACCGTCTGCCAGGCATTTGTCCACTTCCTGCAGAGGGAACAGAGAAGGGAAATCCCTCTAAAAATGGCAATGCTCAAGGCAGCTCTGTCTTGGGGTACAGTGGAGAACAAGAATGGCAGCTGTTTTCTTAATCATCACAGATTTCCACATCACACCCCCTCCAACTGGACTGGGAACCATGAGCTCTCCAGCCCAGGAGGCCACCACATGAAAGCTCCAAACACAAAGGGGTGTGGCACTGGCCCTGCAAGGCCCTGCCAGGAGCGTCACTGCAGGGCATCCACACCACCTGCCTGGCTGCAGTGACTTTAGCAAAACATCCACCACAGCTGGCTTTCCTTCTGCATCAAAAATGGAGCAAGTTAGTTAATCTTCTCTTTTTTGGAAAAGCATATTTTATTCACCAGAACAAAAACTTGCATTTTGCAGCTCCTAAGCTTTTTTAAAGTGCTGACTTATTCTCATCTTAATTTTCCCTCCCACGTTATATTAAAAAACCCCAAAACAACCAAACCCACAATCTCTTGATCGAATCCACTAGAACAATACAATGTGGATAATTCACTTAACTACATTTCAATTCCTTCTTATGAAATTTCTCAGGACGGAAGTTTACATTCTACCAAGAAACATTCAGAACAAAAAAAATCACCATGTACTTCTTGGGAGAGACTGTGCAAACAAAAATCAGTCTGTAGAGATTTGTGTGTTTTGGTTTTTTTTAACTCAAGCTAGACTTACTGCAAGTTTCTCAACTATGGCAGATTTCTGCTTGTCACTGTAATCTTCACTCTCCACAACAGTGTCATGCAGCTGGTTTACAAGCTGAGCAACAGCAAACCCCTCATTGATGAGATTCTGCACAGGAAGAGCGGAAAATGGAAGTAATTCAGCAGCAGAAACACCACAAACTGGAAAGACAATCTTGAAAAATTCTGTCTGAACTGAGAGACTGCACTGCAATTTAGTATGGAACTTCTACATTGTAGAGGACAATTCAGCAGCCTGTGCACAACCCTGCCCTGCATCCTGCCCAACAGTGACCCAGCGTGAGCACCTGGGACAGGCTGCACCAGCAAGGCAGGCACAGAGCAGGAGTTCTGTCCAAACGTTCTTCCACTGTCTGACAATTTACCTCTTGGAAATTTTATGAGACATTTAAAACATTTAACAACCTCCAATGAACCTGTCCAATCCTATTCTAAAATTAGGAGGGCTTGGCATCCGCAGCATCAGATGGCAGTTTCACAGTCTTCACATTTTAAAGGGCCACCTACTTGGGATTTATTTTCTTCATCTGGTCATTCCTAGTCTCAGGAATTGAGAGATCTGTAAGACCAAAGCTTTTTTAATAAAATAAAATCCATGGCAACTAAAGACAGCTTTAAAAAAAAGTAGTGCCCAGTTACAAAAACATCAAGTATTGAGAACAATGGTCAGTGAAGCTATTTAGGGAGAGAGAAGTTGATGAAAATAGAAACAGCATTGGTGCAACCTTATTTTTCTGTTCAGCCAAACAGATCTACAAGCCATCAGTTTAACCCAGGAGAAAGCCAGAGTCAGATTGGTAGGGAAATTTATTTGCAACTTTGACAGCTCTTCCTCAGAAGGGAAAGACTGGGAGTCCTGACTCGTAAAAGACACTTCCCAAATATGCATCCAAACTGACTGAGGCCAAATACCCAGGCTAAGCACTAAGAGAACTCTACCTTTGCCAGTGTTTCCAGTTTCTCAAAGGAACCACTCTGGCACCCCAATAGCAGTTCATCAATTGTTTCTTTAGGAATGACCTGTAAAAAGAAGTGACATTTCTTAATTTCAACTTCGTAAACTTGAAATCAGTGTTGATGCTTACAGTAACAAACTGTTCATGGCAGAGGCTATTTCAGGATTTCATTTCTCTACACATCCATCCGCTTCTAGCAAGTATATGAGACAGACTAAATAAATTTTAGAAGTGAGAACTAGGCTGTGATATTTGTCCTGTACTGGTGATATTAAAACAAAAACCATATCATGACAATAGACTGTCAAAGTCACCTTCCTAAATCCAACTGCTTATTCAGGACACTGACTAAGAGGACACTCTTCAACAGTTAGATCAGCCAATGCTTTCTGTACCATTCTACACCTAAACAACACAGCAAATAGGTTTTATTTCCAGTGGCACACCAATGGCATCTAAAAAATGCCCAATGCAACAAGATCAGGAAATAAATCAGAAGGCAAAAAGTTGACAGATGCCATTATGTCACTCTGTGCAGAGAAGAGCTGCCCCGTTCCCCCTTCACTTGTTGTCATTCCTGTCAGTTGAGTGCCTGGACAGTTTGGTTTCAAAGCTTCTTTATGAAGCTTTTGTACTAAGATCACTCCAGGGTCACGGAAGCTGTGAATGACCAAGAACTTCAAGTTTTTATGAAGATGTAAAGTTGGGTTCCCTTGCTTTAAACAAGCATTATTCATTCAATAATGGAACATCACACTTCTCTTTCTTATCATTACAGTAAATTTCTGCCAGGTTTCAGATATCTGATATCTATTCAGGTACTAGCTGGTTTACAGATACACAAAACTGAACAATGACTTCACTGTGAAAATTGTTTAAAATTGTTCTGTAAAACTCTGTACAGTAGCAATTGCCTCTGGTTTCATCAAAGTGAGAACCTCCCAACCCCTACCATTAGCTACAATGGCAGCACCTTCATGGGAAGTGTGTCTATCATTAAAGCCCATTTATTTTTCAGTTCCTCAGATCCTAATCTCACTTTTCCTTCTTCAGGGGTGCTTTGCTGCTACAGGAACACCTTCACACAAGTTTTATTAGATGCAGTTTCTCTCAGATTTCTCCTGTGCCTCTCAGTATTACCCATGTCATTCTAGAACAAACCACTGCTGTTTCATTACAAAGCAGGATCCACACAAATCCTTGTCACTGTGAATATTAAGCTGAAAATCAGCTGCTACTGAAAGTCATTTCCCTGTGGTGCTTCCATACCAATATTGCAATGACCTATACTTATACTTACACACATTTAGAAAAGCACCAAAAAATGTTCTGATCTACTCTCCCACAAACCCCCCCCACCCCAGTTTGCATTTATGTGCAGATTATTTCAACTTCAGTTTGAATTATAAGACTGTTTTACAGTTTTCCATGATTTACAGAAGAAGCTGCTAGAAACCTGCTACGTAATAAGTGTACAGAATCAGGCAGTCTTTAAAATTCTGGTAGATAGTGCATCATTACCATGCTGCAATACGAGTATAAAACTGTTTTTTAACCAAACTTTGAGCAATGGCAGATAGAGGTAGGAAAAATGCTTTTCAGAGTAATTCCAGAAGAAACTGTAAGGCACATCTTACCCCAGCAATTTCAGTGATTATCTTCTCTGTGATCTCCTTTCCACCCATTAAGCGAGTGGCGCTTTGAAGAAAAGTAATTGCTTTTCTTAAGTCCCCTTCTGACACTTTCACCAGGTATGATACTGCCTGAAAAATAATGTCAGAAAATGGTAAGTTAAATGTTCATTGTTAACTAAAATCTAATACACTTTTTCAGCAGTTACTTTAAAACACCAAGTAGCATATAAAGCAGATTGTCAGAGGCATGCACGATACACAAGCTACAAAACAACCTCTCTACTAACACAAATGTCTGCTGGCAGTTTGAGAAAGTGGCATGGTTTAATGCCAGTACATTCAGCAGAGAACAAAAAGCTCTGCAGTTTGGCTTCAGTTTTCTTTGGTGGACATTTCTCTGGTTTTAGGATGACTTAAAATTCATCTCATCTATGGAAGGCGAATAAATGAGTTTATGTATTTTATTTCATACAATTGAGCAGCCTGGAAAAGTATGCTGACTTGGCCTCTTTCGCTGCCATGCAATTATGCACTGGATTAAGCAGTAAAATTACATGGCAACCACAAAGTTACCTCATTACTGATTTTCACATGTTCCTTCTCAGAAACATCCAACAGCCTCTGCTGTTGGATACTGTCAGACAAAGGCTTGAAGCGGAATTTGGAGCATCGAGACGTTAAAGGTTCAATTATTCTGAAAGAAAGGAAGGAAAGGGGTAAATGAATGCATGGGTCAAGTTCTCAAAGACAAAGCAAACAAAGACAGAAATATTTAAAATATCTTAAGGTTTAAATAACCCTAAAATTGCAACATTGTAAAAATTAAAAGTGAAATCTATGTATTGTTTCAGGCTTGCATGCATACAGTGACATCGCTATTAACTCAAAACTATGGAAATTAAATATCAACTTTTAAGCAGTGAAAAAATAAAAAAGATACTACAGACCAGACAGCAAATCCAAATAAGCAACAAATTCCAGGTGTACCTGCTGATGTAGTTACAAATAAGACAGAAACGTGTTGTTTTAGATTCTTTTTCCATTGTGCGTCTTAAGGCTGCCTGGGCTGCTGAAGTCATAGAGTCTGCCTCATCCAGGATCACAATTTTAAAAGGAGGACACATTTTACCACTGAAAAATTAGAAATCTGTTATTCAACAGACATGAAATGTACAGACCAAGGGAAAAAAAAAAAGAAAAACATACACAGAAAAATCACTGCAAATAGCAAGTAATATTTTACTTAAGCATGTATCCTTGAAAAATAGAACAGATTCAGAGGTTCAATATTTTTTAAATTATTTTTAGATTAAAGACTAATATTTGTAATAAAGGCAGGGACTGAGTTCCCATAGAAAGACCAACACTTGAATACTGCAAGTGTCCTCTAAAATACATACTCTTACTGTAAGATGGTTCTTTTAACACTTCATGTAGCTCCTCTTTTTACAGGCTTCCTGATTCCCTAAACTCCCAAGAATACTCAACAGACTGATTCCAGTACACAATACCATTTTTTGCCAGGCTGTCTTGGCATGCAGTTTCTTCCTGCTACTTTCCACAGTCCATACACATGGCTTAACCTGCACTGGGCTTCCCATCACCTAATACCAGAATCCTTTTAGAAGCCAACATCCATGTTGTAGAAATTCCTGCAGATTAGAAGGACTAGGGAAATAACTTCTGGCACAATTTACCCAAAAAAATTTTTCTATGGTAGTCAGACAACATCTGCAAAGGCAACAACATGTGCCCAAACCCAGAAGTCTTGACCTTGTGGAGTTTTCGCTGTCTGCCTCCAATGCTAACAGCAACATTAAAAATCCTCCTGGGTATTCAAACCCCCAATGTGAAATTCCATGAAGTAAAAGCTCAGCCAAAGCACTGTGTATTGCCAGCTTCTGGGCAGTGCTGACCCATCATTTATATTAGAAACAAAAACAACCACATGCTTTGTCCTAAGCAGGAGGGGCTGGATCCAGCACTTACTCTGAACGGCTTCCAGACGCCGTTAGCTGAGCAAAAGCCTTCACTTTTTCCCGAATCACTTGGATCCCACGCTCATCAGAAGCATTTAACTCAAGGACTCTTTGCCGGAATAAATCAGGCCTGCAAAATTTTTATTACAACACGTTAGCTGCTAACCCTTGTAATGATATGTTATAAAATATAACAACAACCCTTCTGGCTGTTTTGAATGGCAGGGATTATTTTTATCAGCATTACTAAACAACAATGTTAAAAGTTAAGTTGAGATCATAAAATGTTAAGTATGAATTTCCATTAGCTATTTTTAGAATTTCCTCTCGGGCTACAAAAAACAATGAAGTATAAAATTACATCAGTTAACCAGGAAAAAAAAAGGTAGGAAGTTGGCTTCATATGTTCAGAGCACTATCTTATATGCCTTTCTACTTATAGCCCGTGAGCAATGTGAAATAACAAGTAAAATGCCACAATACAGTCATTAGCAGTACTACCAGAAAGTAGTACTGAAATATCTGAAATAGCCAGAAAGTAAAAGACATGCAGTATTTACCTGCAGTACTATACTCTATTTAAAAAAAAAAAAAAAACAAAAAACAAGCCAACAGTTAATACACTGGATTTTAAATCTTGGGAATTAAAATGGACTCACAATGCGAAGCTGTCCTCCTCCTACTAAAGTAGAAGTGGTTCTCTCCAAAAAACAGTGAGTCAAAGATTAAAGATGACAAATGGGATGGGGGCAGGTATTAAATTCAGCATTACATTTTACCATAACATCAAACCACCTTCTCATCCATTTTTTGCTTAGAGATCAATGAGTTCACTACTCAAAAACTCCCAAGTGTTACAAGTGAGTTAATGAATGTACACATGCTGAATTTTAGTCTGAGTCCCAATACTGCTTTCCAGACAAAATTCAATGGTGCACACCAGAGAGATTACAAGTCAGACATTTTATGAAGCACTTTGAGATCTATGTGTAGCTAACAACTCACTAAACAAAGCATAAAAACTGGAATTCCTTTACAAAGTTCAGTAAGGCATATGCAAACCAAATTCTTTCCATACTCCTTGTCAGGGGGTTACACGGCTGCCAATCTGACATCTGTGCTGGCAACAGGTATCAGTGACTTGTGACAGGACAAATGAGAAAGAAATCTTATGTTAGAGCTGAATTAGAATATGAAGATATTCCTGAAAAAGTGCTGGGAACTACCTAAGAGCAGGCTATGACCAGAGGCACTTCATCACATGATTAGGAGACATGTGACAGTTGATTACACTGAAGCAACTTGATTCCAGCTTACCCAAAGAGTTCTCTAGCAGCCGCTAAAATAGTGGAAGTCTTTCCAGTTCCAGGTGGGCCATAGAACAACAGATTGGGAAGCTGAAACAGCAAGGCATCATTTGTAAGAAAAGCAAACAAAAAAAATCCACTAACAGGAAAACCTACTGACAATCTGAGCACCTAACAGAACAGAAACTATCTATTCCTCACAGTAAATAATGGCAAGTCTTTCACTTCTAGGTCTCTAAAGGAGGACCAACAGTTGCTGTTTATAGCACAGCATGAACAAGTGTTATTTGGTGGCACCATCCCATGTTCTATCCAAACTGATATTCCAATGTATATTTATTTTTATATATACACCCCAGGGCATGTCTGAGATCACTAAAGCCTACAGAGCTTAGTGTTCTGATTGCAGTGACACCCAAATTTATCCAAGAATGGCCTTAAAACAGCCTGGGTAATACCAGCAGGGCAGATGAAACCATCCTTTGCTTTCTCAGCTCCCCAGCCTGCCTTGCCCAGCCAGGCTGAGAGAGGGTTCTGTGCTGCCACCAAGGGCAGGGCAGTGAGCACAGGGCAGCCGGGAGCGCAGGACTGCAGCGGGGGCAGGGCAGACACAGCCCAACAGCGCCGGCAACTCCCTGCACTGCACAGCCCTGGCAGGCTCCTGCACCCATCCAGGGAGTTCTCCAAGGAGACCACTGGCATTTCTTAAAGAAATTAGGTTAATTGATCTTTAAAATAATTTAATTAATGACCTCAGCATGAAAAATACAACTGCATTAAGGAGATATGCTGACATAGGAAGATCAAAGCAGCACAGCAAAGACTGCAGCACTAATTTTAGGATGACATTTAGCAGCACAAAGCAAAAAAATCTCTCAATTTGAGAATATAACTAAGTATCTGCTAGATATCTGATATTCATTAGATGGAATGAAGCATAAGCTGGTTTTGTCTGTCAGAGGAGCAGTATAAGCCTGTGTAACATGGTGGTCCTAACTGTGCACTTTTAACACAGATGTAAATTATTAACATTAACAGGTAATGAGCTTCACACAGTTCAGGTCATCCTTAGACAAGGATAATGAATCCAAACTGGGAAAAGTGATTAAAGGAGTGAAAAGCCTATCTTATGAGAAGTGACTTTTTGAAGAGTTTGATTTAGTTCGCTCAGCAAAACAAAAGCTGAGAGGGAATATGACTGATCTCCATAAATACATCTGAGCAACACAAAGAACAAAGCTGGCATAAACAAAATTTGTATAAGCCATGACTGAATTTTGGCTGAAATCAAGAAGCTTTCCAGCTGACATAGGAGTGATAGTTTTCTATATTACTATTTCAAGCAATCACTTCTATAAATTATCACTTTAAAACTGCTGTCTTTGACAATAGGGGATGTTCCACTTCTACATTCTTAAAACAAGAATCCAAAAGTTCCCTCCAACCAATATCAAAAAGACAAACCCCTCAGTCTGACTTGATTTCTAGCCTTTAATAAGCATTCTATCTTTAAAGAGTCAACTAAAATTAGACTAGAGAATTCTATGCTGAATATAGCATGTAATGCAGACAGAATGGGAACAGCAAAACCAAAACCACCCAAAGAGCAGAGAAAAATGCAGGAGTACATAAGCCATAATCAGAAAATGGAATAAAGACAATCAGCTTGGTAACAAACATCCCATTTTAACAACTAAGACAAGACACAGAGCACAGACTCAACTATGTATGTACTCTAAAAGTAGAGACAGAAGAATTTGAATCTTCAATCAATTTCTAGTTAACAAATGAATTTCAAGTTTTGCCTGCTCTTTCTGCCAATCAATTGTTGCTTGTTTCCCTAATTACTAATAAGTAAACAGCATCCCCTACTAACAAACACCTTTTCAAGTTTAGGTACCACAACAGTATTATCCCCTCTATCATTTATGACAGAGATGAAAAGTGTACTGAATGACAGCTGAAAATTCACCAATCTCTGTGCTAGGTTGGCACATTGCAAGGGTAGATGTTTGTGAGGAGATTCATAATTCCATGACTCTGTGCTAATTCACAAGCTACTGTCCTCAAAAAAAAGCATAAGCAGCCAAAGGTTTTAATTAGAATGTTTCCTAATTCCATTATACCCCAACTTTATCACTGTTTCTGTTTCAACCTCATTTATCCTGGTTTCTCACTGAAGTATTTACAACACTTTTCACCAAGCACAACCTAATCCTTTATGTAACTGTGGCAGTATTTTTACATAAACTGCAACCTGATCTGGTTATCCATTTTTCCATGCTTGCCAGAAGTAAGCAGGATACCTGCAGGCATCACTCTGCTCATGGGAAAGCTACCTCATACAGTGCAAATCTCAGATGCTTTTCCTGAAGTTTCAGTACAAGTGAAGATGTAAATTGCAATGATAATCCTACACTCTCTTTTCAGTTATTAAGGTATCATGAAGTAAATGAAAACTAAAGAATACCATGACCGTTTTCAGTTTCTTTGCCAAAAAACAACAAAACAATACTCCTGGCACACATAAATAATTTTCTCCAGTTCAAACCCCCTTAGACTCTGCTGTCCCCAGTTAATAACAGGGTGTTTTGTGCACTTACAGATGGAGGTATATTGGCTATAGGGAGTCACAAGCCCTGTATTAGTTATAGGGAGTTAAAAGCCCTGCTCCATTTAGCAGCTCCCAAATCAAGGCCCACAAATACAGGCCAATCAACAGAGGACTGACTCTCCACTTCCAACACTATGGTTTAAATAAAGCACATTACTCAAACTTACAGCATTGTCACAGCTGTTTCTTTGATCCCACCAGATCTCCAAACTCAGTAAGAACCTCTGCAGTTATGTGTGCTTACTGAAGTAAGTAGTAGCCACCTCAGAATTTCAATTACACTTTTGCCTTTTTGACAAAATGAGTCCTTTCAATAAACTAATAAAAATGTCTAAATTTAAGAAAAATCCAAATATTTTAAAGTACTTGCATGATTTTGTTCTCAAATGCCTTGCTGAGTTTGGGTAGCTATGGCAAAATACAGAGCCTCTAACCATAAGTAGGAATTATAATTTGTCTTTTCAACTCAGGAGGCCAAAAGTCAACACAAGTGCACTACGCTCAGAATCCAAGAAACACTGCTGATCCACAAGCTGTAGGGCTTTAAATAACTGTTGCTCAAAATAGAACTTCCCAACCCATCACCTAAGCAATGTTACACAACTGATATGTCCAGACAGAATAGGTGGCAGCAGCTCATTTCTCCTTTGCTGTTGACAGTTCCTTCCTAATTACCTCAACCCTATAAATACTGTAATCCAGCAGCATTGCTGTTGAAACTCAGATTTCTGGGGTACAACATTACCTGACAAGGTCACATTACAAGAGCATTCCCAAAGCAAACTGAATGTGGAGAAAGGAACTAAAGAAAGAAGTACAAATCTTTCACAGTTGTGTTGTACTTGTTTGATTTTGGCTTAATATGCTCAAACAAATCAGGTACACCTGTTTTGAAAGCTTTGATTAAATTTTTATTTTCAGAGAGAAACAGACTCATATCACTGCAGAGAAAACCAAAACTGCAGCCCATGAAAACAGCTTTTGAAGCACATCTGTGATTGTCCTGAGTGAGGAGGAAAAAAAGTATGTACAAAAGAAGGAATTGTTCAGATTTGGAAAAAAGCAGAGCCATCTCTTGACTATGCACTTCATTTCTCCCTTCAGCCC
The DNA here is from genome assembly GCA_013399835.1 of Leptocoma aspasia. Taxonomy (NCBI): domain Eukaryota; kingdom Metazoa; phylum Chordata; class Aves; order Passeriformes; family Nectariniidae; genus Leptocoma; species Leptocoma aspasia. The sequence goes on along the minus strand of VXAX01007850.1, from coordinate 979,696 downwards.
CTTCACCTCCACATCAGCTGCTTTGGAAGAAATAACCATCAAACATACCAAATATTTACTGAATTTTTGCCCAAAAGCAAATGCAAGAGTAAATAAATGCGACTACAAATGCTCTGCTCATCTACACTCTTAGGTCATGCAAGCCAACCCTGCAACTGCCACACTTAGCTTGTTAAAGCCAAAGAGACTTACTTGAAAACTTTAACCCAAAAAGTTTGGGAATCACTACCCAAGCAGTAGACCTGGCACTCATAAATTAAATTTCTCTCATTAGCCAAAATTTTCAGTGTTTAGCAGTTTCACAGAAGCACTGACATATCAACAGAAATGTTTAGGAGTGACTGGCAATTCAGATTTCTCCATGAAAGAAAAACTTTCTCCTCTTGTCTTAAACATGAATGTCACAAGTACTAGTGGAGTAGCAGTGTGGAGACACCAAAAGCTTGTCCAGGTTTGAAACTATTAACAAGAAGTTTACCATTTCAGCTTTTCCAGAAAAATTCCAAACTGCATTATGGAACTTACAATTCTACAGTGTTTAGAGGACTAGAAGTATAAGAAAATTTACGCATATATCACAACAGGACATCACACAGGATATATCACGAGAAAGTTACTTAGCCTGTTCATGAAGTACCACTGTAAAAATGACCATTGATGAGTTGGAAAAGAGAAACTTTTTTTATCACTGCCTCAAGTGTCTATCTAAAAATGCTGATTAGGTAGTTGTTGTCATGACACTCACATCAGCACCTTCCAGAGACTTCTTCAGCACAGCTACAACTTCATCCTGGAAGGCGACTTCATCCACATTTTTGGGGCGACTAAATAAAAAGACATTAAATAAAATTTATTAATTAACGAAGTTTCATAGGAAAGCTGAAATTGAGAAAAACAGCACTTCCCCTTCTGATCACAACAGGTACTGAAGAATTACAGTGAACTCTGAAGTTGAAATCAAAATCACCACAGGAAGGCTAATGCCTGTGGTACCTATTAGTGAAGTGATCTAATTCCTCAGGAAGCTGTTTGTCTTTGTCTGTTGTAAACACTTGTCTGAAATGTTTTTAAAAGCAGAACTGCAATATTTTACCACTATGTAATAAAGGCTCCTCAAAAAACCAAAGCATTAAATGCATTCACGCACCAAAACACAGCGATGAAACAGCATTGCTTGACATGGCCAAGATTTTCTGCTCAGTACCAGCCACAAAGTGCACGTACAGTGCCTCACAGACCTGGAGTTCCCCAATAACAGGGAAAGTTAAGCTGTGCTCCGTGGTGGGGACACCCACACTTGCGACCCCCTTTTGCCATGCACCAGCTACCTCTCTACACCCTCCAGAGCCAACCTCCCCCGTCGTGGCCAGCGCTCCCACCGCCCCAGAGCATCCCTTACTATTTCTCCACCCAGGGGATTGGTTTGGTCCTCTTGCCCTCCCCGCTGCTCCCGGCCGCGCTCTTTTCCTTGGCAGCGACGGGTTTGGTGCTGATAGAGGCCGGGCCCTTGAGAAAGGCCTGCATGGCTGTCCCGGGCTGTGCCGAGCCGTGCCGAGCCGTGCCGGGCTCTCCCGGTCTGTCCCCGGCCCCCTCACGGCTCCGTCAGCCACGGACTCCCCTCAGGCCCCGCCGGCCTTTCCCGCCAACCCGCTCGCGCACCGGGGCGGGGCCGCTTCCGCCCACCGAG